>JALJCO010013772.1:207500-243216 GCA_023101725.1 Atherinomorus stipes | reverse complement strand
GGCGGAGCGTGGGTCTCAGTACAGAGGGGGCGGAGCATTCTCCATGGGCCCTTATGATCGTAATTTTACTATTCAAACACCTTATCCTACCGTCAAACAATGCTCACACACTAATGCTCACTGAGCCAAGCAAACCGATGTGCCTCAGAAAGCAGAGTAAAGCCACAAAACAGTTCACAAACTTGTTCTGAAGAACACACACACACACACACATGCACTTGACAGGTGTCGATCTCAGAGTGTCGGCTGTCCATGGTGCTGAAAGTTTAGACCAGGGACCCCCAATTCCGGTCCTCGGGGGCCGGTGTCCTGCAGGTATTATGAGCTGCCCGGCTGCAACACACCTTGTGACAGAGCTGTGCACAAGTTTGCTAATTACCCACTGATTGGAGTCAGGTATGTTGCAGCCAGGGAGCTCCTAATACCTGCAGGACACCGGCCCTCGAGGACCGGAATTGGGGGTCCCTGGTTTAGACACTCATGGGCTAAATCTGTACTATCTTTGATACAGCTTAAATATAAAATGAACCCAGCTGGTCCAAAATAATTTCTGAACTCTATAATAGAAACAAACTCAGCGGTCTGTTATAGTTGACAGCAACACAAAGAACATTCAATAAAGCGTTGGTCAAGACTACAACATTCTGATAAAGAGATCATTTTTTAAGTTTACACAGCTGCGTTTACATGGACCCAAATATACGGATTGCTTTCGGTTTAAAAGCTCTTTCAGAATGAAAATGATCCATGTAAACGCCTCTTTCCGAATGAAAGGTGCTGAACCGATCTAATTTTTTATTCGGTTTCATGAGGGTAGAATATTCCTTTCCCCAAACCGAACGGGGTGTCATGTAAACGCTGAATCGGAAAGTTGTGAGGTTGCGCTCTTACAGCGCATGCTTCAACAAGACGTAAACGTGCGCCGAGTGACGTTTCCTCACTTTGACAGATGGCGGTGAATGATGTAATTCCCTGGACAGCGACAGAAAGTTAGTTTTTTACTCAAACGCCTTTTCCTCTTGGTCGTCTGCAGCAGGAGCGCACGAAGATCAGCTGCTGATTAAAGTCCTGAAGAAACCACAGCAACTGTGACCATCAGTTTTTAGACCTCCGTCTTTATTAAATAACGCGATGTAACATCATTCTGCACATGTCAGACAGGATTATTCTGAATAAATATTGGCGCATGTACACACCAGATCAGAATGAATTAGTTTTCATGTAAACAGCTGCCCTCAAATCCTCAATCAGAATGATTTCATTCCGAAAGGGAAAAAGTCTCCATGTAAACATACCTACTCACCTGCTCTCTGCGTTGGCTGTCGCAGTTTAGTCAACTCCTTCATAATCCTTTTTGAATTTTAAAACTCCTGTGCATGGGTCACCACCGCTTTCCCAGACTTTTCGGTTGTCTTTTTGCCAAACAGCCAGCAACAGAAGCAAAACAGCTTGTTTGGTCTGGGTGAATAAATGAGCCACTGTCGCTCCACGATGCCCGAAACTCCCAAATGATGGCGGCAGGGTTAAAGCATCGTCCTTCTGGAAACTTCTCATATTTGTCCTTCAAACCAGGCTGACAGGGTCCATGCCCGATGAGAGCCACAGCCCGGATTACTTCAGGGGTGAGAGGGTGGTCTCGAAACAAGAATGGGTCGGTCGGGTACTCCTGTACAGCTGCCGAGGTGGCTACCAGATGCGCCGGGTCTTCACCGGTGCTACCAGCTGCTGACCGCCGCTGCTGCTGGTGGCACAAAATGTTCCAGCAGCGTTTGTGTTGGACTGCAGCAGGGCTCCTGGTGGTCCTCTGATGGCGGGCTTTGAGTAGGACCGCTAGCGGCTAGCCTAGCCTCAGTCACTGGCTGACTGATGTTGGGCTCTCACGGCCATGGTGGTGTTGATGAAAAGTAGGAAGTAAGCGGATGACAAGAAGCAACCAATTTCTCTTTTCTCTCTTTTACCTTTAGTTTGAATGAGCCAGATTGATGTTTTTTCTTCTCCATTTTTGTTGTTTAGCTTCCCTCCAGAGTTCAGATCAAGCGTAAAGAAAAAAAAAGTTAATGCGGCACAGCCAATCACCGCTGGCTCACAGCTCCGATGCATTCACGGACAGTCGTAACACAAGAATTGGCCTATTGAAGCCCACACTCAGACGTAGACCTTCACGCACACACTGCACATTTTATTGTTAAAACAATTTATTTACGATTAAACATGAACACATCACACGAAACGGGGCCCTTTGACCTTGTGGGCCCTGGGGCGACCGCCCCCTTGCCCCCACTCTGGCTCCGCTACAGGGCAACATGCAGCCAGAACAGTAACGTTGCGTCACCAAATGTGATGTGGGCGTCAGGTTTACACGGAACAACAACGGTCCAACAGTCTTCTCTCCTCGCCCTCACTGCTGCTCACAAGTTTCATTTCTGCATCCTGAAATCATGTGTTCAGTAGCAGCTACACACTTCTGCCACAAGGGGGCGCTCACGCCTCATCAACAACCTTTCCAACATGGCCGACCTCACAATGATCAAGAATCCTTCAGAACAGTCCTGGATCCAGAAGGTGATCCGGATCACCACCAAAATCTAATGGGTTCATCCTTGGACTGAGACACATGGCTGCTGAAGATTTCAGGTCAATCCATCCAGAACTTTTTCCGTAAAGTTGCTGACAGATGGTCGGACGGACCAATGCTACCGAAAACATGTTTCTTTGCCGAACGAATGTTTCTCATGGTTTTGTATTTCTGTGTTTATAGACCCTTCTCACGTGTCGTTGTTGATCCCGTGACAGTCACATCGGCGACGTACGTGGGCGGCAGAAGCATCAACACAGCAGGTTTACTGCTGCGGACTCGGCTGCAGCATTTTAACTCCATAAAAATACTGCTACCTTCGTGTTTTGACTTTGGATGCACCGATTGACATTCCAGGATGGGATTTAATTTTCCCAGCCGCCTGCTGACCCTCATTGACGAAGTAAATGGGATGCTGCCATAAACGTGATAAATTTAACTGGAACCCTTCATACAGCTCTCACCTGCAGCAGCCGGTAGCAGCACTGATGTCGGTGGTGAGTTTCCCGCTAATTCTGTTTTTGCTGAGCCGGTCTAAGTTTGATTATATTTATCTACATAAAATAATGACGCGGCTAAAATGCAGCAAACTGCAGTTGTTCTAACATTTTCGTGACCAGACGCTTCACGTATGTCTGTTGTTCGTAGACAAACCGACGTCTGATGGAGGATTATTCTGTCTTCCTTCAGGTAAACATGAGACAAACTGTTGTCTCCAGTTTATGTCCCGTCCAGCTTCGTGTTTGTCTGTGATCCAGATAAAAGAAGAAAAAAGGAAGATCTGGAAACGTTTGCAAGAAGACAACAAGCTAACAGGAGTTTTCAGTTCTCAGTGTTAATAAAACTTACGTACTTTTATTTTCCTTTGTGGTATCAATAAACTAAACCGTCATAAAACAGCAGTTTTCTCTGTTATTTTAACGTTAACTCATAAATATAATTCGGAGACGTCCATAATGTTTACATGGTGTTAATGTTATCTGGCTCTGCTGTTTTCATCTCTGACATGAAGAGGAAATGCTTTGTCTGGGAAACTTCCCACAGCTGAATGTCTGATACCGTCCAGCACCAGATATTTAGAAGCTTCTAACAACATGTAATCTTTTATTTCTGCTCCTCTGAAGTGCGACAGTCGATGGACGAGGTTGTAAATGTCACGCTAAGCTAATCAGGCAGCAACATCTCTGTCTGGTGGCAGTTGTAGAGCTTTGTAAACCAAGATTTGAAAAAATCGTAAGGTTCTTGAGCACTGACAAGTGGAAATTTATCAAAATATTGCTTTCTGAGCTGCCCACATAAAAGCTGAACTGGCTTCAGAAGTGTAGTCATATAAAAACAACATTAATGAAGCGGCTCACAGGACGTTAAAGGTATAGTCCGGAGTTCCCCCCGTAAAAAATAAACGTTAGACTTGAGCAAGTGAAATCCGTCTCAAACTCCGCCTTTGGGACTCAGCTCCCGTGCCGTGGTGCGTTTGAACGCAACTCTCTCCCCCTGCCTGTAATTCGCTCTTTTGCATGGTTTTGGTGTGTTAGGGACGTTTCTGGGTGGAGATTTCTGTTTATATCGGCAGCCAATGACAGAGCTAAGAGCATGACGCTGTGTGGAAATAAGCTCATGATTGGAGCAGACGCCAGTCACTCCAACATCGAAGAAAAAAGAAAGAAAGAAAGAAAGAAAGAAAGAAAGAAAGAAAGAGAAAACACCGTATATGCACCGAAGAAAAGGTAAGAGCTTCAGATAATGCACTTTGGAAAACCAGGTTAATAATAGTTTGGCTTGTAGCTGCTTCTGAGCTCTGAAGGAGAAGCTTGAAGTTGAATAGGTTAGCTAGAACGAGGCGGCCATTAGCCTGTGAGGGAGGAGCGCTAAGTTTGAATACTGTTTGCAAACAGAAACGCTGGAGGGACTTCAGACTCTACCTTTAACTAAATAGTGAGTGCAGAAGCCCAGGCTGGCTCTCTGACACCCATCATGGCTATGTGACCAAATCGAGCCAGGTGACTGAGAAGGGTCTGTAGACCACACTCACTTCCATCCACATTCACCTGAACTACCTGCAATTCCACCTGGAAGCCTGTTGTTTGTTGCATTACTGTGCTGTTGTGATTCAGAGTGACCAGTAAAGACAGTTAACTGTACAAGCGAGTCCTGTGTGTTCTGACCGACCCCCCCATGGTGAACATCAAACCTCCTTACCAACGCCTAAACACTCACACATCAACATCACCCTGATAGGATATATTTTTGAAATTTTTCCATATAACTCCATACAAATAACCCGAGTGTTTGGTTAACTCATTCACTGCCATTGACGTCTATAGCCGTATACAGCGGGGGGGGGGGGGGGGGGGGGGTATTGAAGACTTCAACATTTTTCTCTGAAAATATATATATATTTTTTTTGCAGGCTTGGGTTTGGAGGGGGGGGGGGGGCATGGACACTGGGGGGGCGGATGTGCGGGGACTAACTGGCTATACAGGATGTTGGGGGCTTGGAGCTCACGGCTCCTTCCCCGGCCCGAGCTACCACTCAGGAGGCACGAGGGCATGGGCAAGAGAGAGGTGGGTATGTGAGAATAATGAATAAGAGTGTGAAAGAGGAAATGTGGGAGGGAGGAACTTGGGCTGGAAGAGGGAGGAGATGTGGGTAAGTGGTTGGAGGAAAGGGGGGATGGAGGAAGGAGTGGCATGCTCGTGAGTGTCTAGTAGGGATGGTCATGAGGGGCTGAAGGAAGGAAGGGCGGGAGTGTGATAGGTCAGAGGGATGGGCGGGGCTGGACATGTAAGGGGGGACTGTATGGGGTATTGGGGGTATAGGGATGTGGCGGCATATGTGTGTGGGGTAGGGAGGGGTTGGTGCAGTTATGTGGGGGGAGTGCATGTGTGTGTTAGAGGGTATGAGGAGGTGGGGGTAGGTGTGGACGGTAGAAGGAGGAGAGTGTTGGGGGTGGAGGGAGGAGTGAGTGTGGGTATGTAAGGTCGGAGAGCGGAGTGGGTGGGTGTATGTGTGTGTGGGGGGGGTACATGGAGGTGTTGGGTAGGGCTGGGCGGTGCGGGCGGGGTTTTGTATCTCGGTGTTCGTGCCGGGCATCTTGGTGTCGGTGTGGTGTGGCTGCGGGTTGGTTGGGTGCCGGGCGCTTTGGTGGGGGGTGCGGTTTTGTTTGTGGCTTCCGGGGCTTTGTATGCGGGGCGGGCGCGGGGGGGGATCTGTATCTTGTGTGTGGTTGCTCTTGCGGTGTTGATGTCTTGGGTGTCCGTGTCTCGATGTGGATGCGGTGACGGTATATCTTTCAGCCCTAGTGTTGGGGTAGGTGTGTGGGGAGTGTGTGTGTGAGCGTGGTGGCGGGGTAGGGGGTGGTAGAGGTGGTGGCGCCCTGGTGTCAGGTGTGTGGGGCAGGGACGTTGGGGTGGGGGGCTGGCCTGCCGTGGGGGGGTGTCGTCTGGGGGGTCCGGTCCTCCTGGGTTTCAGTTGGGCCGCCCGGGTCGGGGGGGGGGGGGGGTGGGGGGGGGTGGCTGCTCCTGGGCGCTTGGGCCCTGGGCCCGCCGCTGTCTCCGCTCCGGGGGCGCCCGGTGGGGTCGTCAGCTGCTGGTCTTGGTCCGCTGGGGCCTGGGCCCCCAGACTGCGAGGGGCTCCGGCTGGGGCCGCCTTTTGCCGCCCTTCGGGGATGCATGTCCGCTCTTTGGGGGGGGGGGTAGCTGGGATCTGGGCCTCTGGGTAGCTGCTGGGGGCCTGGGTCGTGAGCCTTGCGGGCTTCCTCCTCCTTGCAGAGACGAGGCTGCATCTGCATGACTGTATCACCACGGAGCACCCTTTATTATGCATGTTGACACTGTGACACTGCTTTCCATTGCGCTGACTAGGTTGTACCTCTTCTCTGCGTAGTTCTGCGTGTGTTTGTGTGTGTTTGTATGATCTGAGGATATTTAAGCCACCTGCAGGTCCTCCTGTAGGGGATTGCTTGTTTTGTTTTCCAACAGAGACCTTGGTTGTTTAGGGATCGCTGTACAGATGTACCAGTGAACCGTGTAAGTGGATTCATGTTTTCTCTCCTCTCTCTCTCTCCCTCTTCCTTACTCCTTTCTCTCTGTTTTACTTTCTATCATTACCTCTGTTAACTTTCATTTCTCCCTTGTCAGGCCCAGCAGTATGAAATGGAATGGTGTAATAGACAAATGTTTAATTAAAGAAATAAAATGAATAAACATGATATCAAGTGGAGCCTTATGTTCATAAAGCTCCGCTTGGTAAAGCAAAACTGTTCAACAGAATAAAGCAATCAGATTTCCATTCTGCTTGCTTCGATGCTGGACAGGACAAGTAGAAAAAAGAGAAAAAAAAAGAAAAAAAAAGAAGTCTCTCCAGGACTTTCATGATGTGAGATGTCAGAGCAACTGGTCTGTAGTCATTTGGTTCAGCTGGTTGAGGTTTTTTAGGGACTGGAACGAGACAGGATGGTGTTAAAAAGGTGCTGGAGAACCGGGCATAGTTGTTCTGAGCAGGTCTTGAGAACTCTGGGACTGACACCATCTGGACCTATAGCCTCGTTCCGGTTCAGTTTCTCTAGCTGTTTCTTGACCTGGTCACAGGAGACAGTCAGGCTGGAGGTGGAGACAGAGGAGGTCTCAGGATGTCCTGATGTGGAGGGAGATGAGGCTGTGTTCAGGTCCATGACTGAGGTGCAGGGTGACAGAGTGGAGGTGGGACAGGAAAGCTGTGGGCTCATGAAGGGTGTGTGGTGTGTTGGGTTGTCGGCAGGAGGGGAACTGAACCTATTGAAGAACATGTTCAGTTCGTTAGCTCTGTCCAGACCTCCGTCAGTCTGGTCCCCCTTTAACTTGAAGCCAGTGATCTTCTTCATTCCCGACCACACATCCCTCACGTTGTTCTGCTGGAGCTGCTCTCCAACTTCTTCCTGTCGTCCTCCTTGCACTTCTTAATCTGTGTTTTCAGTTGTTTTTGTGTGGTCTTCAGTAACTCCCTGTCTCCATCCCTGAAAGCTTTCTTTTGATGTTCAGCAGCTTTTTCAGGTCACTGGTGATCCAGGGTTTGTTATTGGAGAAGCACCTCACTGTTCTTGTTGGAACGATGTTGTCCACATAGAAGTTTATGTAATCTGTCACACACTCAGTCATGGTGTTGATGTCATCTCCATGAGGTTCACAGAGGACATTCCAGTCTGTGGCCTCAAAGCACCCTCTCAGAGCATCTTCAGCCTCAGTAGACCAGGTTTTAATCGTCCTCCTAATGACTGGCTGCTGCTGAACGATGGGCTTGTAGGTGGAGGTGAGAAGAACCAGATTATGATCTGATCTTCCTAAAGGAGGCAGGGCAGAGGAGCTGTATGCATTCTTAGTATTTGCATAAAATAAGTCCAACATCTTATTTTCTCTGGTGGAGCAGCTGACAAACTGCTGGAAAGTTGGTAACGTAGCAGAGAGGGAGACGTTGTTGAAGTCTCCAGAGATCGCCATGAATGAGTTTGGATGCTGTGTTTGTAGTTTAGCCACGACGGAGCTGATGACATCACAGGCTGTCTCTGGTGCGGTACCTGGTATTATATAAACCGCTACCAGAATAACACAGGCAAACTCTCTGGGTAAATAATATGGACGGAAACTCACAGCTAACAGTTCAATGTCTCTTGTGCAGATCTTCTCCTTGACAGTGATGTGTCCTGGATGGCACCAATGCTGATTGACCAGCACTGCAATTCCACCTCCCTTTAGCTTCCCGCTGAGCTGTTTATTTCGGTCTGCACGGACCGTCTTGAAGTCGTGTACAGACGCATTACAGTCCGGGATGTGTTCATGCAGCCATGTCTCAGTGAAACACATGATACTGCATTCTCTGTACTCTTTCTGAGACCTTGTCAGCACTTCAAGCTCGTCCATCTTGTTAGCTAGCGATCTCACATTACCCATCACAACAGTTGGAAGAAACGGTTTAAATCTCCACCGTTTTTCTCTCTGCCTTACCCCTGCCCTGCATCCTCTTCTCTTTCTCTTTAACTCCCACTGGGATTTGATGTGTTATTTCGCTGGTAATCTTGATTTTGGAGAGTTTTAACAGTTGATCTCTGTGGTAAACAATTTTTCCGTTCCCATGGATACACATCATAACAAGTAGTGAAAAAAGCCAAAAATATGAAGAAAAATCTCCTTAAATCACACCCTTTAAACCAGCATAAAAATACTTCCAGAAAAACCTAGTCTGACAAGTAATGTTAATAAAAAAGACAACTATATATGAAAAAAAACACAAAAGCTATAAGAGAGCTGTTACAAACTGCAGCCACCTAGCAGCACATTCCGGATTTAAAAAAAAAAAAAAAAGATCGATACCACATTTTTAAATGTCAATATGATATCAGTATATGAAAATATCGCAACATTTCAGTGTATCAACATTTTTCCTACATTTTTCAATTTCTTTAGAAGTTTTTAAGTCTGTAGAAAAAGTTTTTGAAGAAGTTTTTTCTTTTTTTATTTCAGAAACGGCAGCTGATCAGTTAAATATCGGTGGGGAGGCCGATGTCCGATACTCAGTTTTAAGGCTGATATAGGCCGATACCTATAGGGGGCCAACTATATCGTGCATCCCTAAAAATAATTGTACGTTTGAGGTATTTGTAAGCTTCCAGCTCCTCCAGCGTGTACAAGCTTTTACACGTTAACAGGTAATTAAAAATGTCCGCAACTTCGGGGAGAGCGTTCCGGTCTATCAACCACTCACTTGGGGCAAAGTCATCATCGTATGGATCTCTGCCACCAATAAGTCCAAGTTTTGGGTCATACCTTTCCTGAGATGCGGCTTTCAAACTGTCCCTGTATTTTTTTTTTTTGTCTTTTTAGAAAGAGACGAAGTCTTGTTGCTGGCAAACTACATCAATATTATTACATGTTATGTTATTTACATCTTTTGACCCAAAAAATGGCGGACAGGCCCCGAGATCCGGGTGTTTGTTGACACAGTGGGAAGGGTCTATAGAAAATGTAAAGTTTTATGTATTTAGTGAAAATCAGATGAGATCCGTCCACCAAAATGAATAAATGTAGTGTTTAGAGTTTCCCATATTAGCATGTGAATGATTTAGACCAGTGATTCTTAACACATGTGAGCCGTGAGGACCGTATATTTACACTGTTATTTATGACTGAATGAGTTGTAATGTAGCCTCCCCCACCTGGTGGCGCAAATTTGTCAGAGTTCAACAAACAAGCAGAAGAGGACACTCAGCTAGCCGCTAGCCTGTAGCTAACGCTGTAAAGAAGAATTAAAACTAAATAATGAAGATAAAAATGGTCCCAAACCGCCCCTAAAGAGGCAAAAATCCACTCCAGTTTATTAAATACAGATTAGTGAGTGGAGATAACATAGCAGAGCTGAGAAGATGGATGGATCACCAGCTAACGCTAACGTTAATGCTAACGGAAGCCCTGAAGCATCTGCGGCTTCATCTAGAAACAAACATCTAACACTCGATGGAAAGAAAGAATTTTAAGAAAAAAAGAGAGAAAATCAGCTCACGATGCAGAAAATGTCTGTTATGTTTGGAATTTCTTTAAAAAATTCTGAGAAAAGTTAAAATAAATAAATTGCTCAATGAAATTTTGTGCTTTAATTTCCTGTCTAAACAAATAAAATCCAGGTTTTTACAGATGATTTAAACTGAGCCTTTTTATTTTCAATCTGATCTATTACTGCAGCATTTTATCTCTTTTTAAATCAGTTTCCATCAGTTTATTTCTGTTGTTCCTCTTTTTGTAGTAAAATGTTGAAGATTTTGTGTTAATAGCCTAATTCTGATTTGTTCTTGTAGGAGACTGATTTTATTCCATGAATTATACGTGTGATATAAATGTGTTTGTGACCATCTCAGAATATATTTTTATATGATGTTATTCATGTTTATCAGCCACATTTTACAGGTTCAGTCTGTTAAAGGAAGCTGGATTTGCTTTAGTTATTAAAGAAATAAACCAGAAATGAGATCATTACACTGATAAAGCATTAAAGTGTGAATGGCCCTGGTCCAGTTTGGACTGGAAAATTGGGCCCCATCATGAAAAAGGTTGAGAAGCTGATTTAGACTTAAAGGAAATCCTGGAGAGGAACTGGAGGTCAAGATGTCTCAGGTGAGGAAGTCACAAAGGTCACTTCACCGAGCTTTTACAAGGATTCTTCGTTTTCATGAGTCCAGGAGCAATCAAACATCTAAAAGACAGTAAAAAGGAAATAAAAGGCACCAACACCCTCATCCTGTGGCGTCGTTAACGTCTCCTCACTGACATTTACATTCAAATACCACACTCTGCCTCATAAACCCTGACAGACACAGACACAGACTCACAGATGTCTGCAGTCAGCAACGTGGCATCCCAACCCTGACCCCACCCCCAGTTCCAACAGGAAAGGCTTCAAGCTACTTACTCAACTTTACCCAAAACACACTTCCACACACCTCACATCCTGAACGGAGGTTATAGATGGCTTCCAAGCAACGTGACAGACAGGATGCGCCGCAACCGGGGGGCAGAAAACCAGGAAAAGCATTAAGAACTATGAGAGGACGTGTTTACATGCAAGACTCCACTTTTAATGCAGATGATGTCATGATGACGTGAAAGTGTCGGGAAATAGAATGTTGGAGTCCTGGTATTTGTTCGGTTACATGCATGTAAACGGTTACCATGGTGATAACAGGACAGTAGTAGTGACTGTCTTCAGAAACCCTCTGATAACTTCTGCAGGTTCAGATCCATGATTTATTTAGTCTTTCACCATGGTCACCATGGTAACCATGGTCACCATGTCGGATTTAACCACCGCGGTGGCAGAAATGATCCCCGTGTTGTAGTGGGGAGACTGGTACTGGAACAATACCAGTATCACGGCCGCGACCAGTTATTGATCAGTTCACGGCTGCATCCCAACACTGTAGCTGTGATACAGCCGTCCTCTGCTCACACTGTAGCTGTGATACAGCCGTCCTCTGCTCACACACGGAGAATAAAAAGAAGAAGAAACTGATGGTGGAGCCGTTTACAGACATTCACGCTGCATAACAACGCATCCCGGAGATTAAATACGAAGTACAGGGTCGTAAATCAGATGGTGTTTGAGTTTCTAGCGTTAGCTTGTTAGCAGTTAGCTAGTCTGTCTACTGTCCACCAGGATTTCATCCACAATAAAGCAGAACGTTCCACAAGCAGCGAGAGTCACCGACAGCAATGCAGGTGAGTCCCTAACAGCTGGAATCAGCTCCTTTCCAAACGTAGTGATGATGTCATCTTTGCCTGGTTTAATCCAGACTAGTGAAAGTTGCTCCTGTATGGACCAGAGTCCAGACCAGAGTCCAGACCAGGGTCCAGACCAGACCAGAGGTGGTGAAGACGACACGGAGCAGAACCTGCTGCAGACTGTTAGGACCATTTCGGTTTTAACAAAGAGTCTAAACCAAAGTTTAAGCCGCTTTCTAACTCAGGTTTTTCAGGCAAATTTCAAATGAGGTCCAACACGAATAATATCCATGTTTTAACCAGAAAAATGCCGTTTCTGGATGACGACTGCCTTGCTAAGTTAGTGTGATGGTAATGCACCATTACACAAAACAGCAGCGATGAGTCAGTGTTTTTTTATTCGTCATCAAAATACAGATTTATACAATAAACGGTGAGTATGGGTAAAGTGGGACAGTTAAGCTTAATCTTTACATGTGCTTACTTCTGCTACTATAAATCACCATTGAGCTCATCGTAGGGCAGCATGAGACAGAAACAAAAAGGTTGTGTGTGGATGATGTGGATGTTTGGTTCATAACCAGAATTTACGGTGAGGTTACATTTTCAGAAAGTGTCCCAGTTTACCCATAATCACCCTAATTTAAAACACAACCATCTCTGTTACATCAGTGGTTCTCAAACTTTGTTTGCAGGGCCCCCTCTTCTTTGGAAATTATAATGTCAAGCCCCCCCCCCATCCCACCACCGGTATCACACGCACCCAAACAGTCAGTCAGTCATTTTCTGTACCGCTTATCCAGTTCAGGGTCGCGGGGGTTGCTGGAGCCTATCCCAGCTATTATCAGGCGAGAGGCGGGGTACACCCTGGACAGGTCACCAGTCTGTCGCAGGACCAACACAGAGAGACAGACAACCATTCACACTCACATTCATTCCTAGGGGCAATTAACCTAACATGCATGTCTTTGGACGGTGGGAGGAAGCCGGAGTACCCGGAGAGAACCCACGCATACACGGGGAGAACATGCAAACTCCACACAGGAAGGCCACGGTTGGAATTGTTCGAACCCCCTCCCCAGCTGGGAATCAAACCAGCGACCTTCTTGCTGTGAGGCTGTGGTGCTAACCACCACACCACCGTGCACCCAAACATTTACCATGACATACATAAAAACGACAGAGCCCTGAGCCCCCGCCCCCTGGTTTGAGAACCACTGCTTTACATTTTTATGAATGATATGAGTGTTTGGCTGTTGACTGCAGTACTAACAGCCTTTTTGCCCCCTGGTTGCCCAGCAACTGCCAATGTTTATCAACAGGAAACCACCTATAGAATGGTCACAGGGTCCAGCAGGTGTATGACACATCACAGGACCCCCAAATTCACTTCCAGCCTCATAGTCCTGGACCTCTACCTACCGACCTCCACATGCATCGTACTGACACATCTACGGTCACTGACACTTCCAACAGTTTATCAGCTGCTTCACTAGAAAAGTCGGAATATACAAACTGTTTCTGTTACTTCCACAAAGTACAATAAATAATAAATTCTGGTTCTGGTTGGTCTTTATGATGCTATATCTATTGATTCATTCATTTTACATCATTTTAGCATCATAATCTGACAACTGAGGCTGGAACATAATGTCTGGATGATAACTGGGATTAAAAGGGTTCAGCTTCGATATTTTTTTAATAATAAAAAAAAAAAATTACACCGTTATTAACTAAATGGGCTTTTGTTCACGACAGCTTACCGTCACGGTCACAACAATGAGGACCAAATTAGTTCCAAACACCAGATCTGAATGTAGTCCAATCCAGATCCACTGAGTTTTCAACGCATAGCTCATCATAAGACAAGTTGATAAAAATAAAACTCTGTATTGTTGGATATTCGATACATAGTGCCTACAGTTTGGAACACACCCGTACAGTTCGGTTTGATACGAATACATGTATTGTCGCACCTCTAATATAAACTTTAAAGGCCGTTTTTCCCTCCAATATCATTTTTTCTTTTTTATATAACTTCGTTTCCGCACATCCTGCCTCGTCCGGGGGGTCTTCACCGGTTTTTCTCCCGGGCCCTCTCTTGTTCCGGCCTTTGTTATGCTGTTGCTAAAATCCTTTAATTTCCACTCTTTCCCAAACACAGCTACTTTTTATTTTTAAGACACCTTTGCCCTTTTGGAATTTCCAGTTTTATTGCAAAATTTCCCCGTTATATTAAAAATGGCTAAAATTGTCTTGGTGTTTTCAGGGTTAATGTTGACAGAAGTGAGCTGGATACTGTTGGATGATGGGGAGTCCTGAGCAACATGTGCAGACAATTACTCACAACACTAAAAGAAAAAGAGACAAATGATCACAAACTGTTTAATCAGATTTATTTTTAAAAAAGGAAAAAAGTAGGTTTTTTTAATATTGACTTTTTTTTAACCGATATCTGATATTGTTCAATAACTCTTACTTTCCAGTATCCGATATCAACCGTTAATGATCTCTGCAGACAACTGTGACGGATCTCTCATATTTTGAGAACTGCAGTTATATTCTGCTCTGAGAACAAAGATCCCCAAATCTCCTGAACTCAGCCAGATATCAGATACTAGCAGGTATTAGCCAACATGTGGCTAATTCTAACCCTGTATTCACACCAGACACAAATAAAACTATTTGCGCGAATGAATTACATGTTAAGTCAATGTACAGACACCATACAGCTTGATAAGGTACAAAAATGGACCAGGACCGAAGGTACAGAAATGTCTTTCAGAAAGGAACCCTCCCAGCAACAAGCTTTGGACCCTTTTAGGTACAAACTGGTACCTCTATTTTTGAGTGTTTAGCGCAAGTGCGTGGATGGAGACAGACTCAAAGTTTCTTCTGCTCTTTGCTGTCATAACTTTAATATTTTATGTGAATCACTTTGAATTTTCCTGTACAAAAAATGTGGAATAAACTCACCTCGTCTGAAGACAAATGCATATAACGGGTTTCACCAGCTTCTACTCTGATTTCCAGCAGGTGAAACGTGGTGGAGGTTCAGCTTTATGTGGCTGAGTTGTTCCTCTCCAGAGCACAAGAGCCATTAAAATACTGGCACTCAAGGACAACAGTTCATCCTGATATTCACAAGCTTGCAGAGAGATACTTACATTTTTCCAACTACATCTGAGCCATGTGGAAGGCTCTTAAACGAAGCTGGAGACGTACAGGGGTTAGACAATGAAACTGAAACACTTGGTTTTAGACCACAATCATTTATTAGTATGGTGTGGGGCCTCCTTTTGCGGCCAATACAGCAACAATTCGTCTTGGAAATGACATCTCCAAGTCCTGAACAGTGGTCAGAGGGATTTTAAGCCATACTTCTTGCAGGATCGTGGCCAGGTCACTACGTGATGCTGGTGGAGGAAAACGTTTCCTGACTCGCTCCTCCAAAACTCCCCAAAGTGGCTCAATAATATTTAGATCTGGTGACTTTGCAGGCCATGGGAGATGTTCAACTTCACTTTCATGTTCATCAAACCAATCTTTCACCAGTCTTGCTGTGTGTATTTGTGCATTGTCATCCTGATACACTGCACCGCCTTCAGGATACAATGTTTGAACCTTTGGATGCACATGGTCCTCCAGAATGGTTCAGTAGTCCTTGGCCCATCTAGCACAAGTCCTGGGCCAAGCGAATGCCGTGATTTGGGCAGCTGTGGTTTTACGTTTTTTGGATACAATCCGGGTTAGCGCCCGAACATCCCGTTCAGACAGCTTCCTCTTGCGTCCACAGTTAATCCTGTTGGATGTGGTTCGTCCTTCTTGGTGGTATGCTGACATTACCCTGGATACTGTGGCTCTTGATACATCACAAAGACTTGTCAATTTGTCCTCTTTTGAACTCTGATACAATGTTGTATGCATTGCAATGTATTAAGCAAAACCGTGCTTTTTACCCTGCTAATTGAACCTTCACACTCTGCTCTTACTGGTGCAATGTGCAATTAATGACTATTTGCCACCAGGCTGGTCTAATTTAGCCATGAAACCTCCCACACTAAAATGACAGGCGTTTCAGTTTCATTGTCTAACCCCTGTATTAACAAACAACAGAATGAAGCTTAACTCAGGTTAAATTAAAAGATGATCGAATTAAAAGTCATTGAACCTCCAAATGCAACATTAGGCAAGACAAACTAAAGGAGTTCACAAGTTTAGAAGTTTACTATAAAGTAGTCAAAAACCTTTTAACTTTGTTTCACCCGTGTGAGAAACAAAGTGTGACCTAGTGTGAAAGAGCTGCCTTTTAAATATGTGGGTGTTGATTTCGGGCACTATTGTGTCCCTGATGAATTTTGAGAAAAAATACAAATGCATATATACAGATGTGTTTTAACAACAAGTGGTGATTGTACAAAATTCCTCATGTCTGTCTGAAAGTTCACATTCAATAAAGCATTTTTTCAACATATTTTAAGCATCTTTATGGAGCTATTTCACTATCCCCAGAATAGGTTTCAGATATGCCTATATCTTTCTACTAAAATATGATAAAAAATTATGCATTTTTTTAAATAAATTCCTTAAAATACAACAGAATGAGTGAATCCTCATCATATCTGACAAAAATGACTAATACATTTATTAATTTAAAAAAAAAAAAAATATGTCTGTCCCTTAATATTCAACCACGTTTAACGTTTTTAGATCAATAAAGTTTATTTGAAATCTGATTCTTTAACTGTGTCAGTTTGTGCTGCCACTCCAGCACATGCTGGACAGAAGGAAGACACAGGACGTTTTAAATGCTGGAACACCGAGTTTTTCCTAATTTATACTCACAAGTTGCATATTTTTATTACGTGTTATTACCAAACAGCGTGCAGTTTCCAGATATTTAAAGATTTTTGTGTAGAAAACTTCAGATTCATATAAAAACAGCTCTATTTAGCTAAAAGATTATTTATGCTAACTCAACCATTTTAGCATGGTTAGCTGAAAAAACTGTAAAAATGTCATTACCATCACGCTTGTGGTGACGTTTCTATGTATCTGACTAAAAGAACCATTTTAAAAATGAAATATTAAGTTAATGTATTGTACATCAACAAATTTAGATTTTGACCAGCAGAACGATGACAATTCAGGTAAGGTAGCTATCGCAAGTTATTGTGACATTTCATTTTTTTTACTATTCTGCCGCATGTCAATCGGAAGGACACGCACCTAATTATGTGTAATTTCCAGATAAAATATATTATCTAAAACATCCTCCTCCACAACCCCCCCCCCTGTTGATATGAAGGTAAACTTGACCTATTAAACCTAAAATGATGTTTAAAACAGACTATAAAAATGTTTATTTCTGCTGTAAACATATTTATTTCTGCTGAAAACATGTTTATTCTGCTGTGAACGTGTCTATTTCTGCTTTTAACATGCTTATTTCTGCTGTATACATGTTTATTTCTGCTGTAAACATGTTAATTCCTGCTGTATACGTGCTAATTTCTGCTGCATACAGGTTTATTTCTGCTGTATACATGCTTATTTCTGCTGAAAACATGTTTATTTCTGCTGTATACATGCTTATTTCTGCTGTAAACGTTTATTTCTGCTGTAAACATGTTTATTTCTGCTGTACACATGCTTATTTTTGCTGTAAACGTTTATTTCTGCTGTAAAAATGTTTATTTCTGCTGTACACATGCTTATTTTTGCTGTAAACATGCTTATTCCTGCTGTATACATGCTTATTTCTGCTGCATACAGGTTTATTTCTGCCGTATACATGCTTATTTCTGCTGTGAACATGTTTATCTCAGGTGTAAACTTTTTTGTTTCTGCTGTATACATGTTTATTTCTGCTGTAAACATGTTTATTTCTGCTGAATACATGTTTATACTGCTATATACATGTTCATTCCTGCTGTAAACATGTTTATTCCTGCTGCAAACATGTTTATTTCTGCTGCATACATGTTTATTCCTGCTGTATACATGCTTATTTCTGCTGTAAACATTTTTATTTCTATGTATACATGCTTATTACTGCTTTAAACATGTTTATTTCTGCTGTAAACATGTTTATTCCTGCTGTAAAAATGCTTATTTCTGCTGTAAACATGTTTATTTCTGCTGTATACATGCTCATTTTTGCTGTTTACATGTTTATTTATGCTGTAAACATGTTCATTTCTGCTGCAAACATGTTTATTTCTGCTGCATACATGTTTATTCCTGCTGTATACATGCTTATTTCTGCTGTAAACATTTTTATTTCTATGTATACATGCTTATTACTGCTTTAAACATGTTTATTTCTGCTGTAAACATGTTAATTCCTGCTGTATACGTGCTTATTTCTGCTGCATACAGGTTTATTTCTGCTGTATACATGCTTATTTCTGCTGAAAACATGTTTATTTCTGCTGTACACATGCTTATTTTTGCTGTAAACGTTTATTTCTGCTGTAAAAATGTTTATTTCTGCTGTACACATGCTTATTTTTGCTGTAACCATGCTTATTCCTGCTGTATACATGCTTATTTCTGCTGTGAACATGTTTATCTCAGGTGTAAACTTTTTTGTTTCTGCTGTAAACATGTTTATTTCTGCTGTAAACATGTTTATTTCTGCTGAATACATGTTTATACTGCTGTATACATGTTCATTCCTGCTGTAAACATGTTTATTTCTGCTGTATACATGTTCATTCCTGCTGTAAACATGTTTATTTCTGCTGTAAACATGTTTATTCCTGCTGTATACATGCTCATTTTTGCTGTTTACATGTTTATTTATGCTGTAAACATGTTTATTTCTGCTGCAAACATGCTTATTTCTGCTGTAAAAATTTGCTTATTTCTGCTGTAAACATGTTTATTTCTGCTGTATACATGCTCATTTTTGCTGTTTACATGTTTATTTCTGCTGTAAACATGTTTATTTCTGCTGCAAACATGTTTATTTCTGCTGTATACATGCTTATTTTTGCTGTAAACATGTTTATTCCTGCTGCAAACATGTTTATTTCTGCTGCATACATGTTTATTCCTGCTGTATACATGCTTATTTCTGCTGTAAACATTTTTATTTCTATGTAAACATGCTTATTACTGCTTTAAACATGTTTATTTCTGCTGTAAACATGTTTATTCCTGCTGTATACATGCTTATTTCTGCTGTATACATGTTTATTTCTGCTGAATACATGTTTATTTCTGCTTAAAACATGTTTATTTCTGCTTTTAACATGTCCATTGCTGCTGTATATATGTTTTATTTCTGCTGTAAACATGTTTATTTCTTCTGCATACATGTTTATTCTGCTGTATACATGCTTATTTCTGCTGTAAACTTTTTTATTTCTATGTAAACATGCTTATTACTGCTGTATACATGCTTTTTTTCTGCTGTAAACATGTTTATTTCTGCTGTAAACATGTTTATTCCTGATGTATACATGCTTATTTCTGCAGTAAACATGTTTATTTCTGCTGTAAACATGTTTGTTCCTGCCATATACATGCTTATTTTTTCTGTATATATGTTTATATTTTTATGGGTAGACTCAAGTCTGCCACAGGAGGTTGCTACTTGATTTAACTAAATCCCTATGTGAACATATTTTACGTGATTTTTTTTGGCTGTGAATATACCATATGAAACAATTTTTAGCAACTGTGTGCTTTTCCATCAGTGTTGATGGTCATGGAGTCGTGCAGACCAACTGCTGCAGTTCATCTGTGCAGCTCCTGTGTTTTCATGTTTGTGCTCCAGTCAGATGAGTTTCCTCTGACGCTGGCTCAGCGGCAGCAGCATGGACACTTTTCTGTTTTTGACATATTTACCTGGCAAACTGTCAGGAGGAGGAGATCTCTGCTGCTGATTCACACCCACACACATACCTTCATTCCCTCCTAGTGTTTCACACGTCCATGAGAGTGGGGAGGGAGTGGAAACCAACAAGCTTGTATCAGTCGCTCTGCTGAACACGTGGGTCAGCTGCTGTCTCACCGCTGATTTTCCAGAGATTTTACCAAATATCTCTGCAAGAAATTGCATGTGAACAAATGCCAGCTTACATTTCTATTAATGATCTTTGTCACTTAATCACAAAGCCTCCCATCAGCGAGGATGTCCTCCTTAAACAGTGACAGAATACTGCCAGACTGGTACTCACATTAAAGAGTGAATATTGAATGTTGTCAGAAGAAGAAAACTCTGAACAGAGATGTAGGATCTCCCAGTCTTTCTGGTCTTTGTACAACTTCATGACCCAAAAAACTTGGAGTTTTCTTGCTGAACAGACAAATGCTCACAATCCAAATAGAAAAAGAGACAAATACAAAATGCTTTACAGTATTTATTTTTCAGAAAGAAATCACCTGGAGAGTCTGTTGCATGTCATAAGAGATATCACTCAGGTCGAAGCAAGCAGGACCAAAAAAGCAGACCAATCCGTCCAAACCCCACAACTAGACCGTCCGCCATTGCTGGGGGGGGGGGTTCTGTACATGTGTAACTAGAACAGATGAGAACGGGACGTTTATCTTCCCAACATGGAGGAAATGTGGAAGGACGTCACATTCCTGGTTGTTGGAACATCAGAGGAAAACTTTAATGTGGTAATAGTGAAGAAGAAGATCACGGACATTTATTTCATGAAGATTTCTGCTGTCTGTGACAAAAGTGGACGGCGCTGCTCAGTCCACTGATGTCAGTGTGTTCGTATCGGGGAGGAATATCGGCCAATCAGAGCAGAGGAGGAATAACTTGCTGCCACGGTGGAGAAAACACTGGATTTAATCCCCAACAACAAAAACACGGTAAATTATGGTGAACACTCATTAATCTGACACTTTATTTCGTGTATCTATGCTCCCGAAAATGAGGCACCGCATAACGTTCTCATGCTAGCTAATGCTAACAGAGACAGCTGTGGTTCATGCTAGCTAATGCTAACAGAGACAGCTGTGGTGTTGCTGAGAGTTAATGACTAATCTGGGAGATATTGTGAAATATCAGGTTATTTTCTCTGATCAGGGCAACGTTGGGACCAGAAAATAAAACCAGTTCAGTCAGAAACACAAACGGATCAGGAAGACGGTGTCCTGCAGCCTTTAGTTTCATCTGCAGGACATGTGAAGCTACGTGGTCTGTACAGTCCTGAAACAATACCAAAAGCCAAATATGGGAGAAAATAGAAAAGGAACCACCTTTGAAAGAGTTTAGTTTTTAAACTTTGATAAGTAATCAGAGATGTGCGTGTTATTCCAGTGTGGCTTGTTATTAAAGCAAGTTTCTGGAGATGAATAATAGTTTACATTAATGCTCCCATGTAAAAAAAAAAAAAAGTCAGAATACTTCAGAGATCTCTGGATAACATACCTATAGGTTATCATGACCTTAGAAGACTGTCCAACATTGTAAATCCAGATATTCACGCTGCTTTCCATGTTGGCAGACACGAGGTCATTGGCACTCGTTCCCCAGGCAACGGCGGCGCCACAAGATAGCGCCACACAAAACGCTCGTCGGATTAGCCTATATGTGAATGTGACTTGAGATGGCCTTTTGTTTAGAACTGGCCTCATAAATGAAAGTGAGGTTCTTCATGTACTGTCTGGGGTGTTTCAGAGTGCTGTCATTAGAAACAGTACTTCACCAGCTATTACAAAGATTTACTCTCCACCATGTCCAGGCTTGCTGATGCAACTCAAAGCCAGCTTGCTCTAAACTTTTTCAGCTCTGTGTTGTAAATTCACCACAATGGTCACAAACATAGACAAAAATGGCCCCGGCCGTGCAGAGATTTGTCTCAGCCTGGGGGACAGTGAACAATGAAGGAAAGCGGGCCGCTTTTTAGAGCATGGAAAAGAGGCAAAGTTCAAAAAAGTTCATTCGCATGGTTCGAGGGCTGGACCGTTGGCGATAGGATGTCGGGACATAAAGATGTCAGCGACAATTTACTGTCACATCTCTTATCCACAGCAACTCTAAAAAAGTGAAACGGTTCAGTATTTGTGTGTCCTGTAATAATAAGCAGGACGGTAATTTACACGGATCCAGGACAACAGGACAATGCTGAGGAGCCGGCGTGGAGCAGAGGGAGGCATCAGAGTGTGACCAGAATGAGAAACTACTTGTCAAAGCACAACTTGCATCTGATATGCTTTAACTTAAGGAAATTTCAACTCTAAAGCACTTTGAAACCAACATTACGGCTAACAGAAGTAGAGATTCGTGATAAAGGTGTACAAAAAGTAAAAATGAAGACAAAGACAACTCACATTGGGTTGAAGGCCAGGGAGTGACGAGTTTTTTTAAGAGAAGGACGGTAGGTCTGACCAGGGGATCTCAAAGTCTGCTCCAGCTCCACCTGGGTCACCATCCAGCAGGTTTTAGATCAACTCGGTCCTACGAGGGCTGCAGTACTGCAGGTTTTCCATGTCTCCCTGCTCCCACACACCTGACTCACGCTAATGAGTCAGTGAGCGGAGCGGACTGGCTGTTTGATCTATTTCATTTGAGTAAGGTGTATTAGAGCAGGGACGACGACAACGATGATGATGATGATGATGATGATGACAATGACCATCAGAATAATAATGATGATGACCATGATGATGATGATGATGATTATGACAGTGATATGAGGGTGATGATGATGATAGTGACAATGAGAATGAGAATGAAATGATGATGATTGTGGCAATGACAATGACGATGATGATGACAATGAGAATAACTATGATGATGATGACAATGATAATAACGATGATGATGACAATGATGGTGACAATGAAGATGGTAATGACCAATGACGACAACGATGACAATGAGAATGACGATGATGACATTGATAACAATGATTATGACAATTATGGTAAAGTGATAATGATAATGATGATGCGATGATGACAACAACAATGATGATTATGACAATAATGGTGAAATGACGATGACAATGATAATGACGATGATGATGATGATGACAATGAGAATGACGATTATGATGATGACGACAACACTGGCAATGGAAATGACAATGAGGATGATAATGATGACAATGATAGTGACAGTGATAATAACGATGATAGTGACAATAATGGTGAATGATGATGATAGCAACATTGATGATGATGATAATGACAATGATGGTGAAACTGATAATGATAATGGTGACAATAATGATGACAATGATGACGATGACAATTGACCTATGGCTAAACCACGCCCCCAATTACGATGATGAGGCCAATCACAGTGCGCACAGCTTTCCCATACACTCGGACATTCTCTGCTAATAACGTCCATTGAAATGCATTGAAGTTAGTCCGTTTTTGTTCGTTTTTATGTGTTCTTTTTAGTTTAAAATGGTCAAACGTGTGCATGGGGTACAGATGCAACTCCAATACTAGGTATCCTGAGAGGCTGGGTGACAGGGCGTATTTTTTTGCCTTTTACCAAGTCACATCAAGCCAAAGTTATGCGGCAGACCACAACATCAACTGAAAGTGAAATAAAATGAACAAGGATGTCTACATCTGTTCTAAGGTAAGGCAACATCGTATTTGAGGATAACATGTTGTCACTTTGCTGGAAAGAAATATGAAGTTACCTTCCCTAATGTTGGTTTAAGTTGGCTAACGCTAGCTAAACATGCTAGTTTTGGTACGTGGTAACGGTACATAATGATAATGTCGTGTAGATACAGGTGATGGTGTAGTAACGTCGATGAAGATGACGCCTGAAGCTGCAAGCTGCAGCCAGACTGCTCCGCTTCCGTGGCTGTTTGATCAGTTTTTGTCAGACAAAGATCACTTTTAATGTGCACAACAGCAGCAGCCGTGCAGCAGTTTGTGCAAGAAACTGAGGGAGCGACACGAGTCACATTCAGAGATTCACAGGCTGATTTCTACTCCCAGTTTAAGACTTCTGAACAATTTCTTTTTGTTTGTTTGTATTGTTTTTATGTTTTTTAATTTATCTCGTCATGATCTCTCTGTCTGATCAGCTGTCTGTTGTCCGTGTTGACAGCTGTCATCTCCCGAGATGTCACATAGCGCCTGTCACCGAATGTTTGTTTGTCCGAGTGAGTGGAGGGGGCGGGGCTTAGCCATAGGTCAATTACAATGACAATGATGATAATGGCAATAATGATGAGAGAGGAGGATGATGATGATGAAATTAAATGAAAATGAAATGAAAAATACTTTATTCATCCCAGAAGGGAAATTCAGCATTGTAAAAAGCTCACTCTTTTTTTTTTTTTTTTTTTAAACAATATAACATTATATGAAATGATAATATAACAAAAAAGTCATTCAGTCTTGTTCTTCAGGGTGATGCTGCAGGAATGAATTTCTGTATCTCTCCGTCCTACAGTGAACTTGACGCAGCCTCCCACTGAACACACTCTGTTGATTCTTCACCGTGTTGTGGAGAGGAGGAAGAATCCTCCATCATCTTCATCAGCTTGTGCAGCATTCTTTTGTGAACGATCATCTCCAGCAGCTCCAGAGTTCTCCCCAGCACAGAACCAGCTTTCTTGATCAGCTTGTTTAGTTTCTTCAAGTCTCTGGTTCTGATGCTGCTTCCCCAGCAGATGCTGCAAAGCTGATTGCACTTTCCACAACAGACTTGTAGATCTGCAACATGTTGGTGCAGACGTTGAATGATCTCAGCTTCCTTAAGAAGTAGAGTCTGCTCTGACCTTTCTTGTAGATGTAGTCACTGTTGCATTTCCAATCGAGCCTGTTGTCCAGCTGAACTCCAGGTATTCGTAGTTCTCCACCACCTCCACCTCCTCTTCCAGGATGTAGACAGGACTATGCTGCTTATTCTTGCTCCTCCTGAAGTCAACAATCATCTCTTTAGTCTTGCTGGTATTTAAGATGAGCTGATTGTTACCATTTGACAAACTGACTGACCAGTTCCCTGTACTCGGCTTCTTGTCCATCACTGATTCACCCCACAACTGCAGAGTCATCAGAGTATTTCTGCAGATGACAGGATCAGAGTTGTACTGGAAGTCTGAGGTGTACAGTGTAAAGAGGAATGGTGAGAGTACAGTTCTTTGTGGTGCTCCAGTGCTGCTGATCACCATCTCAGACACACAACCTTTCAGTCTCACAAACTGTGGTCTGTTTGTTAGGTAGTAGTAAATCCAGGTGGTTGTGGAGGATCCACCTGGAAGTTATGGAGCTTCTGACATAGCAAAGCAACTGAATAGTATTAAAGGCACTTGAAAAATCAAAGAACATGACCCTCAAAGTGCTGCCTGACTGGTCCAGATGAGAGTGGGCTCTCTGAAGCAGGAAGATGATGGCGT
Source organism: Atherinomorus stipes (assembly GCA_023101725.1). Classification (NCBI taxonomy): domain Eukaryota; kingdom Metazoa; phylum Chordata; class Actinopteri; order Atheriniformes; family Atherinidae; genus Atherinomorus; species Atherinomorus stipes. The sequence continues at coordinate 218,055 of JALJCO010013772.1, read as the reverse complement.
CTTCAACCCCAAGCCCATTACGATATGCGCACTGTAATGGGTCCTGAAAGGTGTTGACTTTCTTGTTGAGGTGAGCCAGTAAGAGTCTCTCCAGGACTTTCATGATGTGAGATGTCAGAGCAACTGGTCTGTAGTCATTTGGTTCAGCTGGTTGTGGTTTTTTAGGGACAGGAACAAGACAGGATGTTTTCCACAGCACAGGAACTCTGTTCTGTCTCAGGCTGGTGTTAAAAAGGTGCTGGAGAACCGGACATAGTTGTTCTGAGCAGGTCTGGAGAACTCTGGGATTGACACCCATGGGCGTCATGGTGGGGGAAAAGGGACCTGAGTACCCAGGGTCTAAGCATGGAGAGGGGCCCATGAAAAGACAGAATTTTTTTGTGTGTGTGATGTTTTATTTTGTATTAATTTGACCCTCCAATCAAATGGGGTCATCATTTATTTCAAACATATTGATGTTATCAACTGAGAGAATTAACTTTATATGTCACAGTCTTCCCAAAATTTGAAACATTCTGGGGCCCCCCCTCTCATAGACGCAAAATGTTTTTTTTTTACCCGACAGCAGCTGGCAAAGAGCAACGTCAGCCCACTTTCGAGTGACCTGGAGGCTGACATCATGATGCCCAAAAAGCATAAATCGCGGTATCAAAAAAAGAAAGTGAGAGAAAAATGATGGGGGGGGGGGGACTTAGCTAGCTGCTAACCAGGCTGCTTGTGGACCAGCTGAAGTTATTGGTCATCATGGACCAGTTTCAGAAACAAACGGCAGCACTGGTGCAGCAGTGGTGAGTCCTGGCGGGTCTTCTGAAGATGAGACTGAGTTTAAAGATAGCAAAGATAAGGGGAGATTGTTCATGTATTTAAGGGTGAGCCCCCCCTTGCGACGCCCCGTTAAGTTGGTTTGTTGGTTTGCGTGAGGGAGAGAGAAAGAGAGAGAGAAAGAGTGAGAGAGAGAGAGAAAACTATCCACAACTCCGTCTTGCAGCTGCAGTCGCGGGATTTCACAAACACACCTTGGACAGAGCGCTCACTCTGACTAACTTTTTACAGCTAAATGACCTTGTCAGTCCAGCATTTATATTTCTATCCTAATTTACTCAGGCTAGTTTTCCATTTCCTGTGTTTTTTCGTCATTTCCATCAGTTTCAGAGGATTTTATTAATCTTAATCTTTTTCTTTACACCATTTGTCTGGGATTGCCATAGATTTTAAGTGTAGCCGACTCTTTTTAGGATATTAGTTTTTTGACGCTGTAATGTCAGTGTTGTATGCTTGTTTCCTTACGGAAAACTGGGCCACAAAGGGCCCAGTTTATAAAGAACCAAATTGATATTGAATTGAAATTGATAAGATTTTATAGGGTTGGACAATTAATCAAATTTTAATCGTGATTTCAATTTTGCCTTCTCACGATCATAGAAACACTGTAATCGAAGAAAAATGATTAATCCTGAAGTGAACAGACTGGTGGAGTTATAGGAAGCAAACTGCAGGGAGTATAGAACAGGAATGCATGTAGACTGGGGAGATTTTTATTGCAATTATTATTTTGATATATATTATTCTTGTTTTACTCGCTTACTTGTTTCTAATTTATTTCCGGTTGTGTTTTTTCAAAAAGTTACATCTGAGGTTGAGTTTTGGTGGTTCAATAAACACTTTTTTAAAAATCAATGAGTAATCGTATATATTAATCGTGATTTCAATATCAGTCAAAATAATAGTGATTATAATTTTTTCCATGATCGTCCAGCCCTAAGATCTTATGAATTTATGTAGGTGGTGAGAACATAGAAAAACAAATAGCTATTCCTAACAACTTCATCTGGCTGAAAAATGGCTAAAAACATATTTCCTCTGGAACTTGCTAACCATAATTCATACTGTGAGTTACAGCAAATAGGATAGTCTAAGCATCTGTTGTTGGAAAGCATATCTGATGTTCACCTTATGTTTGACTTTTAATGAACATGTGAGTCAAATGCATCAATATAATCTGATTGTAGCTTAAAACCCTATTTATGCTTATTTATTTTAAATAAATACCGCCTTTTTTCTTCTTTTTGGTCATGCACCTCATGCCTTGGCATGTATAGGGGCCCACTGACTTTGAGAGTGTACAGGGCCCAAAATTTGGTGCTACACCCCTGCTGACACCATCTGGACCTGCAGCCTTGTTCCGGTTCAGTTTTTCTAGTTGTTTCTTGACCTGGTCACAGGAGACAGTCAGGCTGGAGGTGGAGGCAAAGGAGGTCTCAGGATGTCCTGATGTGGAGGGAGAGGAGGCTGTGTTCAGGTCCATGACTGAGGTGCAGGGTGACAGAGTGGAGGTGGGACAGGAAAGCTGTGGGCTCATGGAGGGTGTGTGGTGTGTTGGGTTGTCGGCAGGGGGGAACTGAACCTATTGAAGAACATGTTCAGTTCGTTAGCTCTGTCCAGACCTCCATCAGTCTGGTCCCCCTTTAACTTGAAGCCAGTGATCTTCTTCATTCCCGACCACACATCCCTCACGTTGTTCTGCTGGAGCTGCTCTCCAACTTCTTCCTGTCGTCCTCTTTGCACTTCTTAGTCTGTGTTTTCAGTTGTTTTTGTGTGGTCTTGAGTGATGCTGAGAGGGAGGAGGATGAGGATGACGAAGACAATGATGATTATGACGATGATGACTTGACAAGAACGATGACAATGATTATGATAATGACGATGATGATAATGACAATGATAATGGTGATGAAGATTATCACAAACATGAAGCTGATTATGTATTTCCTGCTGATGTCATTATCATACGTGTCTCACAGAATGTCCTCTGTTGTCGGTTTCTGATGTGTAAAAATAAATTTGTCTTACAAAAGTAGATCTGACTTTTTATGAAAGATGTCAGGAAACCAAGGAAAAGTGAGAAAATGTCATGGAAACAAATGTTCACTCAAACTTCGGACGTACAATAACTATATGTTTTTTTACATATTTTTGGTATGCATCATTTAGCTCCGTGTAAGTTGTGTAAAATGTTATAGACTCTTCTCACATGTTGCTGCTGATCACGTGACAGTCACATTGGTGACGTACGTGGGTGACGAAAAGATCAACACAGCAGGTTTACTGCTGGGGGTTCGGCTGCTGCAGCAGCATTTTAACTTGATAAAAAATACTGGTACCTTCGTGCTTTGTCTTTGGATGCGCCGATCGACATTCCAGGATGGGATTTAATTTTCTAGGGATGGCCATTAGCGATTATCTTTTTGATAGATCGTTTGGAGAATTAACAATCAATTATCGATTAATCATTAAGAAATGCATGTTAAAAAATGATTACACATACCACAGGCAGACTGTTTTTTAGACTGTTTTTTTTTTTTTTCTCAAATACGCATTTATTTCAACTCCCCACTGCTCTACAGCCTAAATCATCATCTCTGTGAGCAGGTCGGCAGTGGTGGCACGTGATGGTGAGTTATCTCTCTGTTGTTATGGCAACACTAGCTGTTGTTGCTAACTTGTTTAGCAGCTCCTGTTCTTGCTTCTCGTGTTTCAATGAGCCTGGTGATGATGCGCTGTGAAGGAAGCCGATAGACTGGTTCTAGTAAATTCATCAATTCTGGGAAACCTTTTCCATTGACGGCGCTTCTGTAAAATGATTTTCATGGATATGTTGCCCAGATTCCCTCCGTAATTTTGTCTGCCTGCTTTGCATCACAGTTCCACCGGCTTCAGACTGAGGCAACGCTGGGTTGAAGGCAGGATTCATTACATTAAAGCTCGGTCGGATGAGCGTTTTTTAAATGGTACGTCATGGGAGTTGTTGTTGAGTTGTTTTTATAAAACATGTCACAGTATTTACAATGTGAGGAGTCATTTTCTAACGTAAAACGGTTCCACACCAGACTTCACCATGGTGAAGTTGGTTTCAAGTTGGATATTGGCTCTTCGTGATCCGCGGAGTCAGCAGCGTCTCGCTCACGTCTGATATCTAACTTGAAACCAACTTCACCGCGGTCCAGACTCCGCTGTGCTCGCTTCATGTTGGTTTAAACGAGTCTTCTTTCAGCTGCTGTGACGGGAAGACAGCAGCTCGCAGGTGGCTTTCTCTGCTGTCTTTAGGCTGCATCGCCCCCCACTGGTAGGATGTTTTATTACCGCCACATAGTGACATTTATTCCAGAGCTCCAAGACGTACACTACATGAATGTACTCTGTTTTATAACACTGTCTGATGATCGAAAATAAATTTCGTGATGGAAAAAATTCTTAACGATCAATTATCGATCATCAATTAGCTGTGGCCATCCTTACTGGAAAAACGAAAACACGAGCAAAAACATCTTCAGAGCAGCGTTTTACTCTCCTTTCAGTGAGGAAATACTCTGTAATTCTGATGAAATTGAGCGATAGCCACGCTGACGCTAGTTTCATCCGCTGAAGCCGCCATGTTGTTTAGACTGAACTGTCACTTCTCGTTGCGTCACACCTCAACCCGCCTCAAAGCCAACGCTGATTGGACGTTCGTTTGGTGAACTGCTCCAAATTCTCTTCAACAAAAAGTAGCCAGACTGATCTGCGCGTGAAAACTTGAAGCTTGCGAGATTAGGATGGTCTCACAAGGCTACTGATACCGTCCTGCACCAGATATTTAAAAGCTTCTAACAACTTGTAATCTTTTATTTCTGCTCCTGTGAAGTGCGACTGTCGATGGACGAGGTTGTAAATGACATGCTAAGCTAATCAGGCAGCAACATCTCTGTCTGGTGGTAGTTTTGGAGGTTTGTAAACCAGGATTTGAAAAAAATTTTAAGGGTCTTGAGCACCAACAAGTGCAAAATTATGAAAATATGGCTTTCTAAGCTGCCCACATAAAAGCTGAGCTGGCTTAAAAAGTGTTAAATCATGTAGAACCGTCATTAATGAAACAGCCCACAGCAAGTTTATGGTCACTGCTGAGTGCTGCAGAGGTCTAGGCGAGCTTTCTGCCACCCAGGATGGCTGCGTGACCAAATAGATTCATGTGAATGAGAAAGGTCTATAAGAAACAAATCTGTTCGGCTGGACTAGGTTCCTGGTAATGGAGGTTTTCTTCCTGGTTCTGGCCCTGATGGAGGTTTTCTTCCTGGTTCTGGTTCTGAAGGTGGTTTTCCACTCCACCGTCTCCTTGTGCATCTATTCAACTTCAATTCAATTCAATTCAACTTTATTTGTATAGCGTCCATTCATGACAATGTCACCTCAGGGCGCTTAAAGAGGTCATCACCCGGAAATCCCACTTTTTCACGTTAAAACATGTGTATTGGAACAGGACCTCAGTTATAACGTGCCAGAAACTCCGGAAAGTGAAAGTAACTTCGTCTTTGAGTGCGGGCTCTCTCTTCTCAGCAGAATCGGCCACAAGCACACGCTCTCCACAGTACGCGAATTGGATTTCTTTCTCCCAATGACGTGAACGAGAGAGGCTGCTAGCTGCTAAGCTAACCTCTTTAGCGCCACCTAAAAGCAGCTGATTACCTGCCGTGAAGTCGTTTTGATCAGCTGTTATGATGTGAACTAGAGAGGCTGCGAGCGAGCTGCTAAGCTAGCCCATTTAGCAGATGATTACCTGCCACAGAGTAGACCAGCTTTTTCAGAAAGGACGCCGGCGACAAGGAGGAGGAGGAGGAGGGAGATAGCTGTGCTGAGTTGCCTCGGCAGAAATTCAGCAGTTATCAGTGCTCTAACAGGACGGACAGCTTTACCAGGGAGCAGTGGATTATATTTATCAGTGAGGATGTGCAGTCAGTAAGTGTTGCTGCTTGTGTAACTTATCTTTTGTGTCAGAGACCAGTAAACGGTGGTTGACGAGTGGACAAGCTGCTATTGTAGCTACAGAAGCTAACACTGTTTGGTTAACTTCACGTCAGACGTCCGCTCCTTATATTCATCAGAGTCCAGCCCTTTTACTCCGGATCCTCTCCATCAACCGCACCGTTACGTTTTTATCACGTTTTTCTCTGTTGGGACATCATTTCCTTCACCTGCTCTGTCCTGATAAAACTTTGTTTTGGCTTTGACGTTTGCCTCGTGAACGCGCTTACAGACAAGTCTAACTCTCGTACGTATTCTTGCGACAAACAATAGTTGGAGATAAAAAGAGGTTCAAATGAGCTCATTAAATTTTCCTCCCTCCCAACTAGAATTAAAAATTAATTTGAAGATAATTTAAGAAGGATTGTGGATGTAAAACAGCAGGTTATAACACCTTTAAACAGACAGAAAAGTTCAGGTCAGATTCATAATAGTCTAGTTAAGGAAACCAACAGATTGGATCGAATCTTGACTTGACCCAGTCGAATCCCCCATCCTGAGCAAGCATGGAGGGGTGGCGACAGTGGGAAGGAAAACACCCTTTTAACAGGGAGGAAAAACCTCCGGCAGAACCCGGCTCAGGTAGGGCGGCCATCTGCCTCGACCGGCTGGGGGGGGGAAGACAGAAAGGGAGACCAACAAACACTGCAACGTTATCCAGCCAGATCTGCTGAGAGAGGAGAACATAGATAATGATGCAATACTGTCACAGGTTTCTACATGGATAGACAGAGATGGTGGGAGAGGAAGAGCCCAGTGCATCATGGGAGAGAAAGAGCCCAGTGCATCATGAACGTCCCACAGCAGTCTAAACCTAAAGCAGCTTAACTAAGGAATGCTAACCATCCCTAACTATAAGACTTATCAAAAAGGAAGGTTTTAAGCCTGATCTTAAAGGTAGAGAGGGTGTCTGCCTCCCCAACCTGAATTGGTAACTGATTCCATAACGGGGGGGCCTTATAGCCAAACGCTCTGCCTCCCATTCTACTCTTAGAGACCCTTGGAACCACCAGCAGACCTGCAGTCTGAGAGCGAAGTGCTCTGCTTGGAATATCTGGAACTATGAGATCTCTAATATATAATGGAGCTTGGTCATGGAGAGCTTTATATGTGAGAAGAAGAATTTTAAATTCTATCCCGGATTTAACAGGGAGCCAATGAAGAGAAGCTAGAACTGGAGAAATATGATCTCTCCTGCTGGTTCTAGTCAGAACCCTCGCTGCAGCATTCTGGATCAGCTGGAGACTTTTCAGGCATATTTGGGGCCCAATAATAAGGAATTACAGTAATCCAATCTGGAAGTAACAAAAGCATGGTCTAGTTTTTCTGCATCGTCCTGAGAGAGGATGTTCCTGATTTTAGCAATATTACGTAGGTGAAAGAAGGCGGTTCTAGAAACCTGTTTTATATGGGAGTTGAAAGACAAATCCTGGTCAGAAATGACTCCAAGATTCTTCACTGTGGTGCTGGAAGCCAAATTAATGCCATCCAGATCAACTATAAAGCTAGATAATTTAGTCCTGAGTTTTTCGGGTCCAAAGACAACAACCTCGGTCTGGTCTGAATTTAGAAGCAGAAAGTTCAGGGTCATCCAGGTCTTTATGTCACTAAGACATCTTTGTAATCTAACAAACTGATTGGTTTCATCAGGCTTCATGGAGAAGTATATCTGAGTGTCATCTGCATAACAATGAACATTTATGCCATGTTGTCTGATGATATTACCCAAAGGAAGCATATAATGTGAAGAGAATTGGTCCGAGCACAGAACCCTGGGGAACTCCATGAGTTACTCTGGTGTGTGATGAAGACTCGTTGTTGACATTAACAAACTGAAATCTATCAGATAAGTATGACTTGAACCAATCTAATGCAGTTCCTCTAATTCCAATAACATGTTCAAGTCTCTGTAGCAGAATGTTGTGATCAATGGTGTCGAATGCAGCACTGAGATCTAACAGGACAAGTACGGACAGGAGTCCTTTATCTGAAGCCATGAGAAGATCATTAGTAACCTTCACCAGTGCCGTCTCTGTGCTATGATGAGCTCTAAAACCAGACTGAAACTTTTCAAACAGATTATTTCTGCTCAGATGGGCACAAAGTTGACCTGAAGCTGTGCCCATCTCAGGAGGACTGAATCAAAGAGAAGATCTGATCCAGTCCATTGGTTTCCTTAGCTCAGGAACTGTGAATTGGTTTATACAGTTGTGTGAAAAAGTGTTTGCCTCCTTCCTGATTTATTACTTTTTTGCATGTTTGTCACACTTAAATGTTTCAGATCATCAAACAAATTCAAATATTAGGCAAAGATAACACAAGTAAACACAAAATGCAGTTTTAAATGAAGATTTTAATTTTAAGGGGGGAAATCCAAACCTCCATGTCCCTGTGTGAAAAAGTGATCTTCCCCTAAACCTAATAACTGGTTGTTCCACCTTAGCAGCAACAACTGCATCAAGCGTTTGTGATAACTGGCAGTGAGTCTTCTACAGCGCTGTGGAGGAATTTTGTTCCACTCATCTTTGCAGAATTGTTGTAATTCAGCCACATTGGAGGCTTTTCCAGCATGAACCGCCTTTTTAAGGTCATGCCACAGCATCTCAATGGGATTCAGGTGGGGGCTTTGACTAGGCCACTCCAAAGTCTTCATGTTGTTGTTCTTAAGCCATTCAGAGGTGGACTTGCTGGTGTGTTCTGGATCATTGTTCTGCTGCAGAACCCAAGTGCGCTTCAGCTTGAGGTCACCAACAGATGGCCGGACGTTCTCCTTCAGGATTTTTTGGTAGAAGCAGAATTCATGGTTCCATTTACCACAGCAAGTCTTCCAGGTCCTGAAGCAGCAAAACAGCCCCAGACCATCACACTACCACCACCATATTTTACTGTTGCTATGATGTTCCTTTTCTGAAATGCCGTGTTACTTTTACGCCAGATGTAATGGGACCTCCACCTTCCAGAAAGTTCCACTTTTGTCTCGTCAGTCCACAGAGTATTTTCCCAAAAGTCTTGGGGATCATCAAGATGCTTTCTGGCTAAACTGAGACGAGCCTTTATGTTCTTTTTGCTCAGCAGTGGTTTTGGTCTTGGAACTCTGCCATGCAGCCATTTTTGCCCCCCAGTCTCTTTCTGATGGGGGAGTCATGAACACTGACCTTCATTGAGGCAAGTGAGGCCTGCAGTTCTTGGATGTTGTTCTGGGGTCTTTTGTGACCTCTTGGATGAGTCGTCAATCACTTTTTCACACAGGGTCATGGAGGTTTGGATTTTTTTCCTCCCTTACTTATAAAAATCTTTATTTAAACTGCATTTTGTGTTTATTTGTGTTATCTTTGTCTAATTTTTTTTGATGATTTGAAACATTTAAGTGTGACAAACATGCAAAAAAATAAGAAAGAAATAACACTTTTTCACACAACTGTATGAGCAGATATTAGAAAGTGGACTAATGTGGATCATATGATGGTTTTGTTTCAACTGGATTATTACTGGACGATTATAACTGTCTGTAAAAGTGGGATGATTTTGAACTGATGCTGTATAAATTAGGTTGAACTGATTATTTCATGATCAGGTGAGACAGGTGACATGCAAACAACTTATTGGTTGTTTGCATGTCACCTAAGACAAGCAGAATTATGAGTTCAGTTTACAAATAGAAAAAAAGCAAAAACATACGTGTCCACAAAACAGTTTTATTAAATAAAAATCACATTTAATCACAGAGAACTTAAATAAGTTGTGGTCAGATACGGCAGTTATATAAACAGACTACATTACATATGTACAACAAGATCCACTGAGCTGATTAGTGACTTTAAAACTATAGCGCCTTTTATTTCCCTCTCAAAAAAGTATATATACATCTGTAAGCGTAATATAAAATACTTTACAATACATACAGTTCATTAAAAAAATCCTTGAATTCGTTTGTAGTGCTTTGAAGATGTGACCCGTTTTCACTGAATTTAGCTCTGCAGGTTTCTCGTGAACTTGGTTGGCAGGTTGTCAACAGGATACACCGTGGGCCCGGTTTTCATGGTGGGGGGCCCATTCAACAGCGTCCAGCGACACTTGGTGACCACTTCCACCAGGAAGATCTTCAGCAGAACCTTTGCAAACTCCTTTCCTACACACATCCTGGATCCACCACCAAAGGGGATGTACTGGAACCTGGAGGAGTCTGTGAAGGGTTTGGTGAGGAAGCGCTCGGGCTGGAAGTCCTCTTTGTGGGGGAAAATCTCTGCCACATCGTGGGTGTCGCAGATGCTGTAGATGACGTTCCAACCTTTGGGAATCTGGTAACCCTGCACAGATAAGAGGTCATGAGTGAGCAGGTTCCAAGCCGTGTGGCTTCAGTCTCTCAGAGCAGAAATGTTCCCCGGAGAACATCATCTACTTACATTCAGTTCAAATGTCCTGAGGGCGACTCTGAAGCCTCCGGGGACCGGAGGGTTGATCCTGAGGGTTTCTTTGATGACACAACCTGCATATTTCAGCTGCTCCAAAGACTCGATGTTCAGACTCTGGAGGTCCACACCCTGCTCCCTCTGAACACAGGACAAACGAGAGTTGCTGAGTCCGTTCAAAGAAGCATTCACGTCATATCCAGCTCTTAACTTTCAACTGGTGTTAGGGCGGGGCGACATGGCCTACAAAGTCAAAAATTCTTAAAATTTAGTTTACGATTTTTTTTCCAGATTTTCCCTGGGTATCATAC
>JALJCO010013772.1:0-202500 GCA_023101725.1 Atherinomorus stipes | reverse complement strand
TTGCAGGGGCGCACTTTGTGGCAGCTACATGTTCTACTGTTTAAGCTCTAAAAATCTACTAAATGATGGTTTCCAGTAAATTCTGGATGCTACCCACTCAGTCGCCACTGAACTCAATTATATGAAAGTTGGGGGAAAACGATGGACCATCATTCTGTGGGTGTACTGTCCCTTTAAAATAAGATAAAGTGTCTTAAATCAAATTCCTTTATCTCACTGAAATGTTTCTCTTTAGGTACTTTAGTCTTATTTTGAGATATTTGGACTAGAAATGAGACCGTTTTTGCCGTCTGGTTAAACTGCTGGGAACCATTTTCACTGATGGGTTAACAGACTTTGAGCAGCTCCTCTTCCTCACTCAAACGTTCACTCCTCACCTTCTTCTTGGTCTTGTGCTGTGCTCCGTGCACGCTGGAGAGCGTGTCGGAGCCCAGGATGGTGCGCACGGAGGCGGGCCACTGCACGGACACCAGCCTGTGCTCTCCCAGCAGAATCTGCCTGACGTTCTCCGCGCCGGTCACGCGCACCGTGGGGTTCCCGAACAGGTGCGTGCGGTAGATGTAGCCGTACTTCTGCCGCTTCATCCGCAGGAACTTCCTCCTCTGTGGAGCGATCACACGTCACACAATCAGCTGAGGGGAACAAGTCAGGAGGCTGGAAATCAGGAATAATGACGTCATCTGGATCCTGGAGATATGAGGCTGATGAGATTTAGGGGAGACCGAGGATGGTTGGAGCACTAGTTTAACTAGTTAGAAAGGAGCCGCGGTGACGTCATCAACACAGTTTGTGCCCACATGAAAACTGAGCTGACTGGCAAAGTCTGGTGTCTGAGGGAAAAACTGATCTGGAGCCAAAATCGTGTCCGTTGTGTTGTAGATGCGATTGTTTCACTTCTATCAGCTCAGTTTCTCTACACACTCAGAAACAGGTACGAGACAGGAACGTTTCTGTACCTGTAGGTACATTTGTTACAAATGTTCTCTCAAAAGTACAATATTGGTCTTTATGAGGCCAGAGGTACCTATATACTATGAAAAAGGGACCAAAGTTATATAAAGTACAAATCATAGTTATTATATTATGATATTATGATTTTCATAATTATATGTATAATTATATATGTGTTTGGCCTAATATTTATAATTATTCATTTATTATTAACATCTTTGATTGTTGTCATAATCTCTATTTCATTGACTTTTATTGATAATTTTTAATTGGTGTAATTGTACTTTATTAACTCATACAGCTTTGGACCCTTTTAAGTACAAACTGGTACCTCTATTTTTGAGTGCGTAGTTTAATTGTATGTGTTGCGTTAGTGCTAGCTTTGAAGCTAAATGCTAAAAAGGGTTAGCTTTTTAATGGCTGCCTGCCATGGGGATGGTTGGAAATAGGGATGCACGATATAATCGGCCCCCTGTTGGTATCGCCTTAAAACTGAGTATCGGACATCATTCACCCTAACGATATTTAACCAATCAGACCGCTGTTTCTAAAGTCTAAAAAAACAAAAACTTATTTTTTACAGACTTTAAAACGTCGAAAGACTAGGGGTGAGGAAAAAATACCGATACACTGAAATATCGCGATATTTTCATATGCTGATATGTTGATATAAAAAACATGATATCCATCTATTTTACAAATGAGATCTTGCGATATTTCATCGTTCTGTTTCACAATCTCTATTCATGAAATATCGGGAGATTTTGTTTATTTCATATTATAGTTTTTTCATTTTATACTTTTTGTTTAGTTAATCATTGTAATTTTTGTAGTCTCACAATTGTACGGTTCCTTTTTTATTTTTCATTAAAATGCTTCCAGACATTTATGACTGTGGATCTTTTTTAAAGCGTGACGCTCCAGGCAAATATGGTAAAAATGAACTACCTGGTATCACCATGAAACTTTCCTGCTTTATTCCTCACATCAGGACTAGCATTTTTATATTTCAAATTTTCTGAAATTTCATGTTTAAATATGCAAATTAGGTGTTAAATAGCCAAAAATGTGCTGATTTGCCGTTTCTAGGAAAAAATCTAAACAGGATTTAAACCAGGTTCGAAGTTTCGTTTGAATTTTGTTCCCATATTAAAGCTAAAAGTTTTTACAGAGGGGATTTTGGATATCTCTATAGATCATTTCAGAATTTACAATATACTGTCAAATACCAGAAAAAAACAAACACATTTTTTGGCATATTTTTGGGATGAAATGTTCTATAAATCACGCTGTGAATGAGATATCAAAGAATCCTTCTGTAAAAACTTTAAGAATCCAGTCAGGAGCAAAACCTGAAAGTTTGGTTTCTGTAAGTGCTCCTGAAGTGGAGATTTTTTTACCCGAAACAAGAGAAAAAAAAGAAATTTTGAGAAAACAGCAACTTTGCAGTTTTAGGAGATTTGGGTGCATCAGACAAAGCATCATGAAGTAAACCCCTAAAAATGTTTATATTTGGACTTTTTTTTTACACTAGTCTGAAACAAAACATGTTGAAGGAGGGAAAAAAAAAAATAAAATCTCAAAATTGACCAGGTGATGAAAAAACAGGGTTTTTACCCCCCCCCCCCCCCCCTCCTTTTTTTGAAAAAACTTTTGTTTTTAATAAAAAAAATAAAGAATAGACTCTAATCAAGGTAAATTATGTCTCCATGCAGGAAGATAATTACACTTGGTGAGATTTCTTGAAATAAGAAGAAAATATGGAGACTGTAGACATGAAGAAATATCTTTAAACAAGTTATAAAAACTCATTTCAAGTCCCTCATTTAGTGAAAAAATCCCTCAAAACTAGTCTATAATGCTTCTTCTGAGTGTTCTCTCATTTTAAAGTAAAAAAAATCTTAAAACGAGATGATTTTGTTCAAATCTGCTAAAAATCCTTTCTTGTAAGCAGCATGTGTGAAGGAGCAGCACATCACCCACCAACCTCCAAACCCGCATGGACCTGAATGAAGTTTGGTGAAGGTTCTTTTACCAAGGCTCAGGTTGGTCTGGATGACCTGGGGCTGTAACTCATGATGATCTGAGTAGGAGACAACCTGCTCCACCACCCAGCCGCTGTTTCACACTGTTAGATGTTCACCTCTGACATCACTTCTGGAAATCTGCTTAGTTGTTCTGGTTTAAGATCTTTTCTCTTAAAATGAGAAGCAGCAACACTAAAAATCAGAATCACCAGACGGGTTTTAGTGTTTATCACTGAATAAGAAAACCTGAAATGAGTTTTTCAGCCTGTTTTAAGCAAGTTTCCACTTGTCCAACATCTAGATATTTGTTCTTATTACCAGAAACTTGTGTGTGTGAACTGGTACAGGAGGTCTGAAAACAAGTTTTTACAGCTAAAATTGGGAGCAAAAGACACAAAGTGATCTGAAACAGAGTCTTAGTGAGATCATTTACCTTCATATGCAAATAAAATATCCAATTTTAAGATTCACTGACTAAGTAAGAAATAAAAGACATTTTCTCTCAGAACTAGATTAATAATCTGACATATTCTGGTCTGGTCACATAAATTACTCTCACATTGAGACAGTTAAGACAGTTTTTGCTGAATATAAGAATCTCAGACTTGGTTAGACTGTTCCTGCAGTGCACTGTAACATCCCCGGTCCTACCTGCAGGATGAGCTGCAGCGTCTCTCCGATGAAGGGCAGGCCCATGGAGCCGGGGGGCAGCGGCCACGGCGCGCCTGCGTCTCCGCCTCGGACGGCGTACACCTCCCACAGCTTCACCGCCACCAGCAGCAGCAGGACGGGGAGCACGATGATGCAGAGGACGGTGGCCAGCAGCGCGCTCAGAGCCATGGTGTCAGCTCGCAAATGAAGCTCTGCGCCGCCGCTCCGGAGATTTTATAGGCTGCCGGGGCCCCGAACGGCCCCTTACCTTCTCCTCCCTCAGACGAATTAGTTCACCCAAAGTTCATCTTTAATTGTGGGTGTCGCTGGGCCCCGCCCCCGGCCTGCATTGGCTGACTTTGCCTCATCTTTAATCCCGACCTCCTGTTGCACGCAGAGAGGTTTCACTGGGAAAGGTGGAGACAATGGATGCGCGTCCCGAGACGCCTTTGTTGGCTCCGAGCGGCTACTTAACACACTCATTACCTCCGCACATGTAGGATCAGTAATCATGCCTGCAGGGCGACCTGCATTCAGGAGCTTTTCAGAAAACGGAGAGGGGGTTTAATCCCTCAACAAGCCCACTAAAGAGCCGAAAATATTTAGTATTTGCTTATTTTCCAGTTGGAATCATCCAACCAGTCCTGGTGGAAAACTCCTCCCTGTAATCTGCAGGAAGACTTTAACCTCCCTCCGCCGCCGGCTGTAAAAATGATATCTCTCCCTCTGCAGGTTCAAACTCAGGTCAGGAGAAACAACACGCGTGGAAGGTTACTCCAGGGCCACGCGCTGCGCAGAGTAAACAGCAGGCGGAGAAGGAGCTCATCAGCTGGGGAGCGTCCTCTCACCGCTCCCTCCACGACCCATCAGTCAGGAGGTGCGCGCGGGACAGAGAGCGGGGCCTGTTGCAGCAGAATTACACGGAAGTTCCCTTTAGGATTTTAGGTTGGTTTTAGTCATTCTGGAGACCAGCAACCATAATAAATTAGATGGTCCGAACAGACGAATGAAAATGGAGAATAAAGAAGAAAAACTTCATAAACGGCCTTTTTTTTTTTTAGCACCATTCATCCAGAACACACTAAAGTAATGAATAAATTAAGAGAAATAGGCCTAGATAGATAGATAGATAGATAGATAGATAGATAGATAGATAGATAGATAGATAGATAGATAGATAGATAGATAGAAAGAAAAATAAATAATGGAAATGGAGATATGGAGACAGGAAAGCTGCTCCAGATAGACAATAACATGACTTTTCCTTTGTGTGCATGTGTATGTGTGCGTGCAGGTGTGAATGTGTGTGTTTGTGCGTGCGTGTGTGCGCATGTGTGTGTGTGGTGGCCTGCCGGGGGTTTTCATCTTACAGCTGATTCCACTTTCTGGTCCAGCACATGGGGGACTTGTTTGGTCCCAGTCCCCCTCAGTGAGCTGTCCTCTGGCACAACTCTGAACTCCCAGTTGCTGTTGGTGGCGGTCCAGGACCCCAGTCTGGTGCCACCAGTGTAAGTGTGTGTTTTAATGAGACTGATGCCCCTTTTTGACCGAAGCAGTTCTGGTGCTGGTTCAGGACCGGTGCCAGAATCATCTCTGCACTGGGGACAGACACAGGCGAACAGCCTTTGGTTTGGTCTATTTATGTTTTAATTAACCAGGAAGGAGCAGCAGAGGTGTAACATCCATGTTTCCATGGAAACCGTATGAGGACAGGGACTGGAAGCACTGGGAAATGAGTGGCGTGATAAATGAGTCCAGTTGGTCATCTCTGTGCTGTCACAGCCTGACCGAAAAGACACCAAAAGGCTAAGGAGGACTGTCTCAGATACACCTGAGACAGTCAGACACACCTGAGACAGTCAGACACACCTGAGACAGTCAGGCACACCTGAGACAGTCAGATACATGTGAGACAGTCAGACACACCTGAGACAGTCAGACACACCTGAGACAATCAGACACTAAACCTAAGACAGACACACCTGAGACAGTCAGATACACCTGAGACAGTCAGATACACCCGAGACAGTCAGACACACCTGAGACAGTCAGATAAACCTGAGACAGTCAGACACACCTGAGACAGTCAGACACACCTGAGACAGTCAGATAAACCTGAGACAGTCAGACACACCTGAGACAGTCAGATACACCTGAGACAGTCAGACACACCTGAGACAGTCAGGCACACCTGAGACAGTCAGATACACCTGAGACAGTCAGATACACCTGAGACAGTCAAACACACCTGAGACAGTCAGACACACCTGAGACAGTCAGATACACCTCAGACAATCAGACACACCCGAGACAGTCAGATAAACCTGAGACAGTCAGACACACCTGAGACAGTCAGACACACCTGAGACAGTCAGACACACCTGAGACAGTCAGATACACCTGAGACAGTCAGATACACCTGAGACAGTCAGACACACCTGAGACAGTCAGACACACCTGAGACAATCAGATAAACCTGAGACAGACAGATACACCTGAGACAGTCAGATACACCTGAGACAGTCAGATACACCTGAGACAGTCAGATACACCTGAGACAGTCAAACTACCTGAGACAGATAAACACTGAGACAGTCAGACACACCTGAGACAATCACATACATCTGAGACAGTCAGATAAATGTGAGACAGTCAGACACACCTGAGACAGTCAGATATACCTGAGACAATCAGTAGACACACACACCTGAGACAGTCAGATACACCTGAGATAGTCAGACACACCCGAGACAGTCAGATACACCTGAGACAGTCAGACACACCTGAGACAGTCAGATAAACCTGAGACAGTCAGACACACCTGAGACAGTCAGATAAAACCTGAGACAGTCAGACACACCTGAGACAATCAGATACATCTGAGACAGTCAGATAAACGTGAGACAGTCAGACACACCTGAGACAGTCAGATAAACCTGAGACAGTCAGACACACCTGAGACAATCAGACACAGCTGAGATAGTCAGACACACCGGAGACAATCAGAATACACCCGAGACAGTCAGATATACGGACATCTAAACTTGAGACAATCAGACACACCTGAGACACTCAGACACACCTGAGACAGTTAGGACACACCAAACACCTGACACAGTCAGATAAACATGAGACAGTCAGACACACCTGAGACAGTCAGATAAACCTGAGACAGTCGGACACACCTAAAACAATCAGACACATCTGAGACAGTCAGATACACCTGAGACAGTCAGACACACCTGAGACAATCAGACACACCTGAGACAGTCAGACACACCGGAGACAATCAGAATAACCCGAGACAGTTGGACACACCTGAGACAGTTGGACACACCCAAGAGAGTCTGATACACTTGAGATAGTCAGATACACCTGTCACAGTTAGACACACCCGAGACAGTCTGACACAGGTGAGACAGATACACCTGAGACAGTCAGACGTGGTGACGGTAAGCTATGTATGTAGCCTCATTCATACGTGGTGACCGTAAGCTACGCATGTAGCCTCATTCATACCTAGTGACCGTAAGCTACGTATGTAGGCTCATTCATACGTGGTGACCGTAAGCTACGTATGTAGCCTCATTCATACGTGGTGACCGTAAGCTACGTATGTAGCCTCATTCATACCTAGTGACGGTAAGCTACGTATGTAGCCTCATTCATACGTGGTGACGCTAAGCTACGTATGTAGCCTCATTCATACGTGGTGACGGTAAGCTACGTATGTAGCCTCATTCATACGTGGTGACCGTAAGCTACGTATATAGCCTCATTTATACGTGGTGACGGTAAGCTACGTATGTAGCCTCATTCATACGTGGTGACAGTAAGCTACGTATGTAGCCTCATTCATACGTGGTGACAGTAAGCTACGTATGTAGCCTCATTCATATGTGGTGACGGTAAGCTACGTAGCCTATGTAGCCTCATTCATACGTGGTGACGGTAAGCTACGTATGTAGCCTCATTCATACGTGGTGACGCTAAGCTACGTATGTAGCCTCATTCATACGTGGTGACGGTAAGCTATGTATGTAGCCACGTTCAGACATGCTGATGGTAAGCTACGTATGTAGTCTCATTCATACGTGGTGACGGTAAGCTACGTATGTAGCCACATTCATACGTGGTGACGTTAAGCTACGTATGTAGCCTCATTCATACGTGGTGACGGTAAGCTACGTATGTAGCCTCATTCATACGTGCTGATGGTAAGCTACGTATGTAGCCTCATTCATACGTGGTGACGCTAAGCTACGTATGTAGCCACGTTCATACGTGCTGATGGTAAGCTACGTATGTAGTCTCATTCATACGTGGTGACGGTAAGCTACGTATGTAGTCTCATTCATACGTGGTGACGGTAAGCTATGTATGTAGCCACGTTCATACGTGCTGATGGTAAGCTACGTATGTAGCCTCATTCATACGTGGTGACGCTAAGCTACATATGTAGCCTCATTCATATGTGGTGACGCTAAGCTACGTATGTAGCCTCATTCATACGTGGTGACGGTAAGCTACGTATGTAGCCACGTTCATACGTGCTGATGG
The DNA here is from genome assembly GCA_023101725.1 of Atherinomorus stipes. NCBI lineage: Eukaryota > Metazoa > Chordata > Actinopteri > Atheriniformes > Atherinidae > Atherinomorus > Atherinomorus stipes. The sequence goes on along the minus strand of JALJCO010013772.1, from coordinate 194,311 downwards.
TAAGCTACGTATGTAGTCTCATTCATATGTGGTGACGGTAAGCTACATATGTAGCCTCATTCATACGTGGTGACGCCAAGCTACGTATGTAGCCTCATTCATACGTGGTGACGGTAAGCTACGTATGTAGCCTCATTCATACGTGGTGACGGTAAGCTACGTATGTAGTCTCATTCATACGTGGTGACGGTAAGCTACGTATGTAGCCTCATTCATACATGGTGATGGTAAGCTACGTATGTAGTCTCATTCATACGTGGTGATGGTAAGCTACGTATGTAGTCTCATTCATACGTGGTGATGGTAAGCTACGTATGTAGTCTCATTCATACATGGTGACGGTAAGCTTTCCATCACCCATGTAATATGTCGTGACAGCTGTGAGTACATACATGTATTATTCTAGTACAGCTGTGAGTAACATACATGTATTAGTCTAGTACAGCTGTGAGTACATGCATGTATTATTCTAGTACAGCTGGTGAGGTAAAATACATGTATTATTCTAGTACAGCTGTGAGTACATACATGTATTATTCTAGTACAGCTGTGAGTAACATACATGTATTATTCTAGTACATTCATACGTGGTGACGGTACATACATGTATTATTCTAGTACAGCTGTGAGTACATACATGTATTATTCTAGTACAGCTGTGAGTAACATACATGTATTATTCTAGTACAGCTGTGGGTACATACATGTATTATTCTAGTACAGCTGTGAGTACATACATGTATTATTCTAGTACAGCTGTGAGTAACATACATGTATTATTCTAGTACAGCTGTGAGTAATATACATGTATTATTCTAGTACAGCTGTGAGTACATACATGTATTATTCTAGTACAGCTGTGAGTAACATACATGTATTATTCTAGTACAGCTGTGAGTAACATACATGTATTATTCTAGTACAACTGTGAGTAACATACATGTATTATTCTAGTACAGCTGTGAGTAACATACATGTATTATTCTAGTACAGCTGTGAGTACATACATGTATTATTCTAGTACAGCTGTGAGTACATACATGTATTATTTTAGTACAGCTGTGAGTAACATACATGTATTATTCTAGTACAGCTGTGAGTACATACATGTATTATTCTAGTACAGCTGTGAGTACATACATGTATTATTCTAGTACAGCTGTGGGTACATACATGTATTATTCTAGTACAGCTGTGGGTTACCATGTTCTCACGCATGTTATAATGATATGAGGCTGTTTCTAACTTCCTGGTCTCAGCGTCTCATTATAACATACGTGAGAACATGAATCCACGGCTACGACGCTGCATCAACACGTCCACCATGAAGATCCACAGATGACAGCAGCCACCACTTCACACACCACAGTTAAACTGTCTCCATGCATGAAGGACAGAAATATAAAACTCTTATCTTCTACGTTATCACTGAGAGATGAAAACAGGAAGTCAGAACATAATTTATATTATTTTTATTTATTTATTTATTTTTGCCCCCTAACCGTATCAAATGTTTCCAGCAGGGATCGATGCGGTCACATCCAGTATAACTGTGCTCACGGCCGTTGTGTTAAAATTACTCTGCGTTTTATGATGCTTCGGTTTTTCCGTCCCTGTTAACGTCCATCATCGATGGACGTTGCATATTTCCGGTCAAAAAACAAGTAAGTGTGAAAAGGTTGATTCCAGGTGCTGGGAACCTGAAACCACCTCCTCTGTCCAGAGCTGGTTCTTCCAGTTTAACCTCTCTGAGTCGTCCCAACGTGGACTTTACAGTCGTCAAACCCGTCTCCTGTAGCTTTGAGATGCAGATGGACCTCCCGGTTCTGCTGTTCATGTGTTTATGAGGCAGCACGCCTCCACCCAGCGCCACGTGTCCACTGCTGTTGCTGCGGATTTGATGTGGATGGTCCAGATTCTGACCTTCTGACCCAGATATGACCACAGTCCTGCTGTTCTCTGTTTAGAGTCTCTCTCTCACTCCTCAGTTTAATAAGCTTAATTGGCATAAATATAAATTTACAATATTGCCAAAGCTATGACAATTTTGCAAATACAATAAGAACAGCTCCAAAAAGTTAACAAAACAGTAATATAACACTGTTATTAAAATATGAATTATTTGCTCCTTTTTTGTCATTATATACATTATTTATTCTAATATATTAATTTATATATAAAAAGGAAAGAGAACTGTTTACCTATATGGTCTGTAGCAGAAATATTTGAACGTGCTAACAACATTACATATATTCATACATGTATTTGTGTTTCTCAGATATACACATATATCCATATACAGCCATCTTCAAATTGTTTATACTGCCCTACAAAGCAAAAAGGCAGTAACTACACACAGTCCAAAACTGAGAAAAATGACTTCAAAGTTATCCTGTTGTCCAGCCAAAGTCATTGTAGGTAGAATAATGGACATGTGGCAATTTTGTTACTTTATAGTGGCTTATTCTTTGTACATATTAATATTCATATTTGATATGATGGTTTACCCTATTTTGCACTTACTGTATTCTTTCTTTGTAATACTTACCAAAAATGTGGGACCATACCAAGGAAAAAGGCAGTAACTGCAGATTCTTCAAAAACCGTTTTCTCACAACTTGGGCTCTGGGCGTGTTAGATGCACTGTATTTGGACTTATTGGAACCATTTGCTTTCCTGAACATGGATATACCAATCTCAAAGTAATTTGACCATTTAAGGAAATATTCCGCCCCAGAAGTTGTTCTGTTGCTGAAGTTACTGCTTTAGATATCTCACATAAGCTGTTTAAAGGCCAAAATAGGGACCATTCATTTTTAATAAAACCACATTATTATGTGTGAGTATTAGATTGTGTATCTGGGGGTGTTTCTTTATCTGTAATGCAGAGTGGGCTTTATGCACAGCTCCAGTACTTCCTCAACTGAATACTGCACCTTTGTTTCCTGTCTTTCATGATTGGATGAACTGATGAATCCAGGTGTGTCTGACCATTTGCTGAGGTCAGACACACCTGGATTCATCAGTTCATCCAGTCATGTATGACATGAAACAAAGGTGCAGTACTAAGTTCAGGAAGTACTGGAGCTGTGCATACAGTAAAGCCCATTGTCCACCTCTGCCATAACGCATCTGCAATTACTGACAACAAATATTAACATTAAAGCACTGCAAAACAACTTCACTTTGATGAAATATTTAGGCTACCTCCAATACAACAGAGCAAAACAAAATGCAAATAAATTCAATTAATTTAAATTCAAAATCATTTTGTCTTGTTTTTTCAAAGGCTTTTTAAGCAACAATGGGTGTTTTACGTGATATAATAGCAAGCAAAAGTACAGTAACTGACATGGAAACAAAGCAAAAAATGGATGTTATTGTATTTTTGCTTTGTTTTACTCGGGCTATTTGCAGTTACTGCACAAACAGCTACCATTTTTCTCCAAAATGACACACATTTGAGATAAGATATGTTGTCATATAACAAAAGATACCTTGAATGTCATGAAAATGATAACTCATTTTTGACCAAAAATGCAGTTACTGCCTTTTTGCTTTGTAGGGCAGTATACCCAATCAGCTGTCAGTGAATTTAACTGTGAACAAAGCAAAAAAACAAGTAAACAAGACTGATGGGGCTTCTTAAGTAAAATTCTGAGAGAATCACAGCAGTCAGGTGTTTTCTGTGACATCCAATCAGACGTCTGCACCTGCTGACAGGTATGTTGGTCTAATGTTCATGAGCAAGGTGCTCTAATTTGTTTGGGACAGTTTGTTTGTTGTTTTTTAAGTCATTTTTAAACCACAATTTAAATCCAATGTTTTATTGTACTAAATTATAATTTAGTACATTTTTATTTATTATTACTTTTTCAGTTTATTATTTGAATCACTATTGTGAAGTTAGCCTTTCCTTTAATGGGAGTGAATGTAAACTTTGGTACACCACAGCGGGATCTATATTATCCACTGAGAGAGAGAGAGAGAGAGAGAGAGAGAGAGAGAGAGAGAGAGAGAGAGAGAGAGAGAGAGAGAGGATCTCTCTCTCTCTCTGTTTGGTCTCTCTGTGAACTTGGTTGAGCAAGAGTTCACCAGGATGTCAGGGTCACAATCAGGTCAGCCAGCGCCCGAGCTGGAGGTGGAGTCACGAGTGCACGAATGGATGCGGCCGTGCAGCTCTTGTGCTGACTGTGCACTCCTCTCCGTGCGTGTGTGTGTGTGTGTGTGTGTGTGTGTGTGTGTGTGCGTGTGTGTGCGCGCGTGTGTGTGTGTGTGTGTGTGTGTGCGCGTGTGTGGGTGTGCGTGTGTGTTTTACTGCAGCATGTTTTGGCCGTGCTGCTCAGTCTGTGCAGGAATAACAAACACATTAACTTCTGTCTGAGTGCGTCTTCCTTCTACGGAGACTCAACACTGATCTGCTGCTGTTTATTCACATTTTAAATATTTCATTTAATCTTCCCCTGAGTGATGTCAGCAGGCGTAGGTAGCATACAGAGAAACCCCCCCAGAGCTGGGGCAGCCAGGTTAATTCTGCCGATACCAGTCAAAAAGTTCCTAAAAAATCTTTTATCATGTTATTTAGATACTTGCTGCAAAATCTCTGAGACTACAAGTCTTTTTTATCTGCTTTTCAGAGTGATACAAGAGCAGAATGGTTCAGATTAGTCGTCTTTTACTCATTTATTTAGTAACTGAATCCTAGTACTGATTATCTTACACTTATATAAAGTTACATCACATTACTGAGACACTTTCTGAGATCATATTGTATCTTTTACACCCAGTTTTAGCTGTAAAACTGGTTTCAAGACCTCCCAACATCAATGGAAAAACTAGCTGTTATGATACTGTACGTGAGGGAAATTTTAATTTGAGAATATTCAGATTATAATCCAATGAAATTATCCGCCAGTGCAGGAAGATAAATGCATTTTGTTGAATTACCTTAAATTTTTTTCTTTTTTGAGGAAACCCAAAAATATTTAATAAACCCTGGCTCATCCCGCCTCCTCTTTTTTTGGGAGGGGGGGGGGTTGGGGGGTTTTTTTTCTTTTTCTTTTTCTTCTTATATTTAAGAAAATGCACTCACCGGCCACTTTATTAGGTACACCTTGTTAGTACCGGGTTGGACCCCCTTCACCTTCAGAACTGCTTTAATCCTTGGTGTCATAGATTCAACAAGGTTCTGGAAACATTCCTCAGAGATTTTGCTCCATATTGACATGACAGGATCACGCAGTTGCTGCAGATTTGTCGGCTGCACATCCATGATGAGAACCTCCCGTTTCACCACATCCGTGATGAGAACCTCCCGTTCCACCACATCCATGATGAAAACCTCCCGTTCCACTACATTGATGATGAGAACCTCCCGTTCCACCACATCCATGATGAGAACCTCCCGTTCCACCACATCCGTGATGAGAACCTCCCGTTCCACCACATCCATGATGAAAACCTCCCGTTCCACTACATTGATGATGAGAACCTCCCGTTCCACCACATCCGTGATGAGAACCTCTTGTTCCACCACATCCATGATGAGAACCTCCCGTTCCACCACATCCATGATGAGAACCTCCCGTTCCACCACATCCATGATGAGAACCTCCCGTTCCACCACATCCGTGATGAGAACCTCCGGTTCCACCACATCCGTGATGAGAACCTCCCGTTCCACCACATCCATGATGAGAACCTCACGTTCCACCACATCCCAAAGCTGCCCTGTTGGACTGAGATCTGGTGACTGTGGAGAACATTTCAGTACAAGGAACTCATCATCATGTTCAAAAACCAGTCTGAGACGATTCCCGCTCTATGACATGGTGCGTTCTCCTGCTGGATGATGTCATCTTTCTGACATGGTGCGTTCTCCTGCTGGATGATGTCATCTTTATGACATGGCGCGTTCTCCTGCTGGATGATGTCATCTTTCTGACATGGTGCGTTCTCCTGCTGGAAGCAGCATCAGAGGATGCTACACTGTGGTCATAAAGGGATGGACATGGTCAGCAGCAATACTCAGGTAGGCTGTGGTGGTTAAACCGCCACGTTGGTACTAAGGGGCCCAAAGTGGGCCAAGAAAATCTGTCCCACACCATCACACCACCACCACCAAGCTGAACCGTTGATACAAGGCAGGATGGATCCATGCTTTCATGTTGGTGACACTAAATTCTGAGTCTACATCTGAATCTGGTAGCAGAAATGGAGACTCATCAGACAAGGCAACATTTCTCCATCTTCTATTGTCCAATGTTGGTGAGTCTGTGTGAATTGTAGCCTCAGTTTCCTGTTCTTAGCTGACAGGAGTGGCACCCGGTGTGGTCTTCTGCTGCTGTAGCCCATCTGCTTCCAGGTTGGATGTGTTGTTCATTCAGAGATGCTCATCTGCAGACTTCGGTGGGAACAAGTGCTTATTTAAAGTTGTACTTCCATGGTCATTTCATTAATATTTCTGTGTTCTCCATTATTAGTGAATGCATTCTGCATCGTTTCTGTTTAAAAAAACCTTCTGGTATCTTTGTATCCAGCTGTATTTGTATACTAGAAGAGAGGCTTGTGGTCCAACGGCAGCTTTTCCGGGTCCTTCTCATGAATTTCCGTCTGATTGGCTGCCTCCCATCAGTGTATGAAGGAAGCTCCGCCCTCCGCTCTTATTTTGTTACAGACAGGAAATAGAGCCGACAAACAAGTTTGTTCCGCCATGCTAACAAACAGTTAGCTAATTAGCTTCTCAACTCCGAAGCTACAGTCGTGCTGTCTTCACTTCTAGTGTGTAGTGGAGGGTTACCTGCCTTCCAATGGACAGATAGAAACCCCACGTGGGATACGCTATTTGCAATGTGACGTAGAAGTGCGAGGCTGTTCCCGATTCGCTCTTTCTTCGTATTGTTTCTCTGATGAGAAAGCACAGCCGACTGGGGGGAACGCAACGCTAGCAAGTCAGCATGTGTAAGTAAACAAGGGGAAACCCTCCGTATTTCAGAAGGAGCAAGTTAAACGGGTTTTCAGTGGAAGGAGGCCTTTAAGTTCCTGTTGCCTTTCACTTCATTCCATTTATTTAATTTATATAACACATATTTCTACATCCAGCTGGATGCCCAAAGTGCTTTACAGAGCAGGACATCAAAAAACATGGCTAAACATGGCTAAAAACATAAACAAATAACTTAAAGGGACACTGTGTAATCGGGAGCAGCTCCCTCGTACTTTTCATGCTGCATTCACGTGAAACCGGGCAGACCGACGACATCCGCTGCATGTAAAGTTATCACCGGCCTCTATGTAAAGACGTGGTCCGTCAGTTACAGTGACATCAGTCCACATCTGTTCGGTTGTCATGGCGATGTCGTATTGTTTTCCCTGACCCATGTTTTACCGTCTTTCGCTCGGCTTCATTGATTAAAATGACATCTGGTTTGTTACCAACGGCCGTCTGCCCGACTGCACGTGAACGCAGCATCAGTGAGACGCTGGTTTCTCCCCACTGCAGCGCGGTGACTTTTCAAAGGCATTACCTCGAACTGAGCTGAAAACTCCGGTGTGTCCGGTGAGTTTCTGTGTTTTCCTACTGTCACGCTTCTCCTGAACGCAAAAACATGGCGATACGACATGGCAGCCCCCACCGAGCCGCCCCGCTCGATGTGTAAATGAACGATACGAACGGCAAATTTAGAACTTAGAGGAGCACTTCAGTTTGTTGATGGGAGTGATTACTGATTAATGAAAAAACACTTTTAAACCAAATAATCAGTTTTTGTGAATAAAACACAGGAGAACTTACACAATATCCCTTTAAAAAGAGAAGAATTAATAAGACAATAATAAGAGAGAAAAAAGATTAAGAAGGAAAAGCCTGCACCAAAAGATGGGATCTGAGCATGGTTTTAAAAGACGTAATAGACTGCGTTGACCTGAGTTTGAGGGGGAGTGCGTTCCGGAGGCGCGTTCAAAGTCACGTAAATCACCGTTCTTCCTCATTCTGATGCTGGTTTGAACTGCAGCAGATCGTCTTCACCATGTCTGTCATGCACTGAGTTGCTGCCATGTGCTGCAAACCGCCAGAAGAAGAAGAAGAAGAATGAGACGAAGAAAGACAAAAGAAGCAGAGGAAGACGAAGACGTGTCATTGAGTCACTGTCCAGAACTTCATAGCTGTGTTGGAGCAGGGTTGCATGGAAAGCTTAAAGGACGGTGGCCCATGAGGACCATTGTTCCCCACGACTGCTTCAGCAGATGTGAGATTAAAATGTAATTAATTGTGATTAATGTTTTTAATCGCCGTACAGCCCTAGAACAAACGAAACTTGGGCAGCGTGGTGTCGGCCCGATGAGGGCCGGCTGAGTAGGTGCTGATGTAAAAAGGCGGAGACACACCGGCCGATGTTCGTCCGTCTGGTGTCGTCGTGGAGTCTAAAGTCGGTCGTGAGTCAGGTTGGTGTGTTCTGTGTCGTCGGCCGTCTGCAGCGTCTCCAACACCGTCACCGTTCTTTTCAGACAACTGAACGTGTGATCAGTCGTTCAGTCTGTGATGGGCTGACCAATCAGATTGGAGGAGGCTTGAACTTGCTGGCGAATCAGCAAACAAGAAGACCCGAAGTGAAGTTAAACAAACCAGATGAAGAGCGGACACACTGCAAACTCTCACATGGTTTGGCATTGTGTCGGGAGCTTAGCTAGCAGTCCTCGCTCTCTGCTAACAACAACAGCAGCAGCTTTTGCGTGTTTTCATCTTGACAAATGCTCCGTCATTTCCGGTTTTTGTTTTTGGGGCCACATATAGATCAGCGCTGCCTGCTGTCGTGGCGACATTATATTTTGCGCATGTGCAGAAGGAACACCCAGGTCTGGAGTCGGCTCCATGTGTTCTTGAACGCTTTTCTCACCGTGTCGGCCAGACTGAAGCCGATTGATCGGCCCGACTCCACCGTGACGGTCGGCAGTCTGTCCGCTGTGTCTCTGCCCAAAGGGGCTGTAGAAACTGGTTGGGGCAGTTCTGGGTGGCACCTTCCATTTTTATTTATTTTATATTTATTAGCTTACAAAGATTTTTACGTTTAAATATAAACAAAGCATGCTGCGCCATGCTAATGGTACATACGTTTTGATATAAATAAAAAAATATTTTAGCTGGGGTGGCCAGCTCGTTGTCCAGGGGGGTCCTGGCCACCCAGGCTTGCGTATCTCTGACCATGAGGGACTCCTGTGCTGCCACACGGCCTGATGAGGTGAACTCTTGCCAGCTATAAGCTGTTCTTCTCATTTATCTGTAGAAATGTAGAAAATATTCCAGAGAGGAAGGCAACAGCTCCCAGGTCTGGTGGTGATCTGGTCTGCAGGATTCCTGACTGGTCTGTAAGTCCAGATGACATCTCCATCAGTCTGAGGAGCTGCTCAGCATCAACGGTTCAGCCTCTACGGCTGCATTTACCAGGATTCCAGGCTGCAGAACATGATGTGACCAGCCGAGGACAGACTGAGCCACCAGCGACTCACAGCCTTTCCCATTTTCAATATAATCTCATTTCAAATAATCTGACTAAACGGTTTGCTAGTTTAAGTTTTATGAGATTGTGCTGGATTAATTCATTTTCTCAAACTTTGTCCTGGCATAGCACTGCAAAAACTGAAATCTTACCAAGTATATTTGTCTAATTTCTAGTGAAAATGTCTCATCACACTCAAAATGAGACAAAATTACTTGAAGAGAAACATTTCAGTGAGATTAAGGAACATGTTTTAAGACAAACGCATCTTATTTTAAGAAAATTTCAGTTATTCCTTTGGCAGATATTTTTTGTTATTACAAGCATAAAAAATGAAATAAATACATAAATAAATCTTGGCCACTCTTAAAATAAGATTTTTTTTGCTTGTGATAAGCAAAAATTCTGCCAGTGGAACAAGTGAAAGTTTCTTGATAAGATTTTTTGAAATAAGATGCATCGCCTTAAAACAGGATCTGATACCTCATTGAAGTGTTTCTCTTTTGGTCATTTGGTCTTATTTCGTATACTTGGTAAGATTTCAGTTTTTGCAGTCTCTGTTTTCAGCATCACTCACTACTGAAAACATTTAGTTTATAAACTTCGGTTATCAATACTACATCAATGCCAGCTATTTTAAAATGACAAGGTTTTCTCATGTACCCTTCAAGTGTCTCCCATGACCCTGAGGGGGACATGTACCCCAGTTTCAGGAGCATTTAACAGGACATATTCATCTTTTTTTTTAGTTTTTCATTTGCAGTTGTTCCGGTTGTTCTGCAGTTTTATAATCCATCGTAAATGATGCGGCTCTGTGGCTTCATCTGGCTGAAAGGAAGAGCGGAGCTGCTGGGTTCCTCCAAATGTCTCAGCCAGAGAGAGGACGGCGAGGTGGAGTAAAGCCCAGACTTCCACACTCTGACAGAGGTCAGTGGAGGGACACGAGTCCTTCTCCTCCTCCGTCTGTGTGCTGTATTGTTGAAGTCGATGTAAAAGCTGTTTACTGCCTGGCTGAAGTGTTTGATCTGCTCACTAAATTACGCGTCTCTGTTGTCGGTGGGCAGGAAGACCCCCACCGTCCCTCCTCCCAGGAAGCAGCACAGGAAGGAGAAATCTTCCAGTGAGTCAGACGTGATGGACACGCTGCTGCATCCGTCTGAGATGCAGCATCACATTCACCATGTTTATCCAGCACCGAAACACAGACCCACGTCCAGAGACTTCCGTCGCCAAGGAAACGAGAAACACAAACAAAATGCAAAGATTAAAAAATCTCATCGACGCAGCAGAACATAAACATGTCAGATGATGAAGCTGAGAGCTTTTATCATTTCATACAAAAGATTCACTGATGCAGCAGCACGTCTGAAAAAGTAGTTCCAGGTTAAAGTATACCATCGTGTAGTAACACGTCTCTAAAAGAAGTTCCAGGTTAAAGTTTACCATCATGTCGTAACATGTCTGTAAAAGTAGTTCCAGGTTATAGTTTACCATCATGTAGTAACACGTCTGTAAAAAGTAGTTCCAGGGTGATGTTTACAATCGTGTAGTAACACGTCTGTAAAAGTAGTTCCAGGTTAAAGTTTACCATCATGTAGTAACACGTCTCTAAAAGAAGTTCCAGGTTAAAGTTTACCATCATGTCGTAACATGTCTGTAAAAGTAGTTCCAGGTTAAAGTTTACCATCATGTCGTAACATGTCTGTAAAAGTAGTTCCAGGTTATAGTTTACCATCATGTAATAACACGTCTGTAAAAGGAGTTCCAGGTTAAAGTTTACCATCATGTAGTAACACGTCTGTAAAAGTAGTTCCAGGTTAAAGTTTACCATCATGTAGTAACACGTCTCTAAAAGAAGTTCCAGGTTGAAGTTTACCATCATGTCGTAACATGTCTGTAAAAGTAGTTCCAGGTTAAAGTTTACCATCATGTAGTAACACGTCTCTAAAAGAAGTTCCAGGTTAAAGTTTACCATCATGTCGTAACATGTCTGTAAAAGTAGTTCCAGGTTATAGTTTACCATCATGTAGTAACACGTCTGAAAAAATAGTTCCAGGTTAAAGTTTACCATCATGTAGTAACACGTCTCTAAAAGAAGTTCCAGGTTAAAGTTTACCATCATGTCGTAACATGTCTGTAAAAGTAGTTCCAGGTTATAGTTTACCATCATGTAGTAACACGTCTGTAAAAGTAGTTCCAGGTTAAAGTTTACCATCATGTAGTAACACGTCTCTAAAAGAAGTTCCAGGTTAAAGTTTACCATCATGTCGTAACATGTCTGTAAAAGTAGTTCCAGGTTATAGTTTACCATCATGTAGTAACACGTCTGTAAAAGTAGTTCCAGGTTAAAGTTTACCATCATGTAGTAACACGTCTCTAAAAGAAGTTCCAGGTTAAAGTTTACCATCATGTCGTAACATGTCTGTAAAAGTAGTTCCAGGTTATAGTTTACCATCATGTAGTAACAGGTCTGTAAAAGTAGTTCCAGGTTATAGTTTACCATCATGTAGTAACACGTCTGTAAAAAGTAGTTCCAGGGTGACATTTACCATCGTGTGGTAACATGTCTGTAAAAGTAGTTCCAGGTAATAGTTTACCATCGTGTAGTAACACGTCTGTAAAAAGTAGTTCCAGGGTGATGTTTACCATCATGTCGTAACAAGTCTGTAAAAGTAGTTCCAGGTTATAGTTTACCATCATGTAGTAACACGTCTGTAAAAGTAGTTCCAGGTTAAAGTTTACCATAATGGAGTAAGATGTCTGAAAAAGTAGTTCCAGGTTAAAGTTTACCATCATGTAGTAACACGTCTGAAAAAGTAGTTCCAGGTTAAAGTTTTCCATCATGTAGTAACACGTCTCTAAAAGAAGTTCCAGGTTAAAGTTTACCATCATGTCGTAACATGTCTGTAAAAGTAGTTCCAGGTTATAGTTTACCATCATGTAGTAACACGTCTCTAAAAGAAGTTCCAGGTTAAAGTTTACCATCATATCGTAACATGTCTGTAAAAGTAGTTCCAGGTTATAGTTTACCATCGTGTAGTAACACGTCTGTAAAAGTAGTTCCAGGTTAAAGTTTACCATCGTGTAGTAACATGTCTGTAAAAGTAGTTCCAGGTTATAGTTTACCATCATGTAGTAACACGTCTGTAAAAGTAGTTCCAGGTTATAGTTTACCATCATGTAGTAACACGTCTGTAAAAAGTAGTTCCAGGGTGACGTTTACCATCATGTAGTAACACGTCTCTAAAAGAAGTTCCAGGTTAAAGTTTACCATCATGTAGTAACATGTCTGTAAAAAGTAGTTCCAGGGTGACGTTTACCATCGTGTGGTTACACGTCTGTAAAAGTAGTTCCAGGTTAAAGTTTACCATCGTGTACTAACACTTCTTTTTTTCTTCCTTCTTTTATCTGTGAAAAGTAGTTCCAGGGTGATGTTGCCGTCGTGTAGTAACACATCTGTAAAAAGTAGTTCCAGGGTGATGTTACCGTCGTGTAGTAACACATCTGTAAAAAGTCGTTCCAGGGTGATGTTACCGTCGTGTAGTAAGACGTTTGTAAAAGTAGTTTCAGGGTGATGTTTACTGTTGTGTAGAAACTCGTCTGTAAGAGTAGTTCCAGAATGATGTTTACTATCGTGAAGTAACACGTCTGGAAAAGTAATTCCAGGGTAAAGTTTACCATAGTGTAGTAACACGTCTGGAAAAGTAGTTCCAGGGTGATGTCTCAACAGTATGGAAGCCGCATTGTTTCCGCCTATTCTGTCTATATTTTAAGTCTAGAAGAACAAATCCGCTGTTTACATTGTGCTAACAGCGAGCGAACCCCGGACATACACAAGAGGCTTTGGATGTTGAATTAAAACAAAGAAAAAGAAAAAGAGAATGCGTGATTAAATTGGATGAGCAGTATGGAGGAATATTGAAAAGTGTGGACTCTTATGGACCTTTCTGGATTGGCGCTGTTGAACTCTGTCATATTAAAGTCGGCGGATAACAACCACCCACCCGGATCTCCGGCTGCATTTGAGATATTAAAAAGTTCTCTAGAGTCTTGCTCAGCATGAGGGTGAGGAGAAGATGAAGGACCATCATTCTGTGGGTGTACTTTCCCTTTTTCAAACAAGGAAGTGAAACACTAGAAAAGTGGAAAACCATTATAAGAAGCAAGACATCATTCAGGTGTTATAGCGGATTATCACGCTTCCGTGTTCCGAACTTCCGGTTTGAAACACTTAGAGGGCCCACTTCCGGCCCAGTTCAAAGTCCCTGCTTTACTTCGTAGATAACGTGAATAAACGCCAACCCTACTGAAATTTTCATGGATTCTTAATTTTCAAGGGCCGAACTTTATAATAAAACACACGTTTGTTTGTCGCCGGTGGGGCACAACACCGGCACTTCACAGCATGCTAGCATTAGCCAGCTAGCGTTTACTGACGTGCTTAACATTGTGCATCTTAAAACACACAAACATCTGAAAATCGGGTCTGTACCTCCCTGTTTCCAGTGGAACAACTGGGGACTGCCAAGAAAGGAGACGCTTTCAGATGCTTGTGTGTTTTCAGCCGCACAAAGTTAGGCACGTCATCAAGCTGGTTAATGCTAACCTGCTAACAGTAGTCCGTCAGCTACTACTCTGTTAAACTTTGTTAATCGGATAAACGCCAATGCCAAGTTTTCATTCCAGACTGAAGTGATGCTTAGGAAGAAGTGGATTAAAACGACCGATTCGCCACAGTGAAGGACCGAACTTTATAATAAAACGACACACGTTTGTTTGTGGCCGGCAGACTGCGCAGTCGTGTTAGCAGGTTAGCATTAGCCAGCTCGATGACGTGCCTAACTTTGTGCGGTTGAAACCACACAAGCATCTGAAAGCGTCTCCTTTCTTGGCAGTCCCCAGTTGTTCCACTGGAAACGGGGAGGTACAGACCCGATTTTCAGATGTTTGTGTGTTTTAAGACGCACAATGTTAAGCACGTCAGTAAACGTTAGCTGGCTAATGCTAGCATGCTGTGAAGTGCCGGTGTTGTGCCCCACCGGCGACAAACAAACGTGTGTTTTATTATAAAGTTCGGACCTTCACCGCGGCGAATCGATCGCTTTGATCCACTTCTTCCTTAGTATCATTTCAGCCTAGAATGAAAACTTGAGTATGTTTGGAGTTTATCCGATTTAAACAGTATAACAGAGCAGGAACGGCTGTCGTTAACATGGCCCGGAAGAGGAAGTGCCCGAAATCCGGGAACTTCCGGTAAGCGTGATAATCCCCTATTGCATTTAGAGAGCCACAAACCCGACTCCATCATCTAATGTAAAATATTTCCTGGTTCATTGTCCCACTTCTGTCATTCTACCATCTCTCCTCCACCACATATTTTGCGTCACCATGCATGCTCTGCTGTTCTGCCTCTCAACTCCTGATGTCTAACATCAAATCCTGGTTAGGGCTGTTCAAAAACTCACACAGTTTCATCTTTAATTTACACTGCAAAAAAACAGTAACAAACTCTGAGATTCTTATATTCAGCAAAAACTGTCTTAACTGTCTCAGTGTGAGAGTAAAATATGTGACCAGACCAGAATATGTCAGATTATTAATCTAGTTTTGAGAGAAAATGTCTTTAATTTCTTACTTAGTAAGTGAATCTTAAAATTGGATATTTTATTTGCATATGAAGGTAAATGATCTCACTAAGACTCTGTTTCAGATCACTTTGTGTCTTTTGCTCCCAATTTTAGCTGTAAAAACTTGTTTTCAGACCTCCTGTACCAGTTCACACACACAAGTTTCTGGTAATAAGAACAAATATCTAGATGTTAGACAAGTGGAAACTTGCTTAAAACAGGCTGAAAAACTCATTTCAGGTTTCTTATTCAGTGATAAACACTTCAAACTAGTCTGCTGATGCTGATTTTAGTGTTGCTGCTTCTCGTTTTAAGAGAAAAGATCTTAAACCAGAACAACTAAGCAGATTTCCAGCAGTGATGTCAGAGGTGAACATCTAACAGTGTGAAACAGCGGCTGGGTGGTGGAGCAGGTCGTCTCCTACTCAGATCATCATGAGTTCAAGCCCCAGGTCATCCAGACCAACCTGAGCCTTGGTAAAAGAACCTTCACCAAACTTCATTCAGGTCCATGCGGGTTTGGAGGTTGGTGGGTGATGTGCTGCTCCTTCACACATGCTGCTTACAAGAAAGGATTTTTAGCAGATTTGAACAAAATCATCTCGTTTTAAGATTTTTTTACTTTAAAATGAGGGAACACTCAGAAGAAGCATTATCAGACTAGTTTTGAGGGATTTTTCACTAAATGAGGTTCTTTGAATATGTTTTTATAACTTGTTTAAAGATATTTCTTCATGTCTACAGTCTCCATATTTTTTCTTATTTCAAGAAATCTCACCAAGTGTAATCATCTTCCTGCATGGACAGATAATTTACCTTGATTAGAGTCTGATTCTTCTTGGTGTTTTTTTTTTTTTTTTTCAACTTGTATTAAGACCACTACATTTTGCAGGCTAACATCAAACCTGGGTTAGGGCTGTTCAAAAACTCACACAGTTTCATCTTTAATTTACTGAGACAACGGAGAGCTGATGAATCCAGCTTCATTCCTGAATGTTGACGGAGTCCATGTGGCGCTGAGTCCTCCCTCTGAAGCAAACAAACACCATCTCTGTGCGTGTGTGTGTTTTCATGGCGGCTGCTGTCCAGTGATAATAGAGCTCTGCGAATGTCTCTCGCCTCATTACATCTGCGGCGACAGGGATCCTCGCGTTCAAACACTGACCCAGGGCAAAGTTCACGTGCTGTTTCCCGGTTTTATGCGTTTGGTGGGACTCAGCGAGGCGGAGGACAGAGAGCCTCCCACAGGAGGTGATTCCTCTGTGTGTGAGAGGCGACGTGGCGGCTGGTGGAGGTTACAGGGGAGGAAACATCTTCAGTGCTTTGAAGACTGAGACCACCAAGATTCAAACAGATAAACTCAACTTTCCCTCAAGTTTTCTAGGAAAAACTGGAAAATACTGACAACTGTGTCACAGCTCAGAGTTCCAAATTCCCGTCAGAGCTTCAGTCTGCAGGTTTACTGCTGCTCATCACAGCCGACTCAAGCAAAGCAAAAACACCAACTCAGTCATCAGACTCCAGATCTGCCGTCAACGGTCTGACTCAGCATTCCTGTTAGGACATATGCAGCATGAAGAGAACAGTTCAGGTCCTGGTTCAGGTCCAGGTCAGAGTCCTGTTCAGGACTACAGACGGACGTCCATCAGGTCCTGTTCAGGACTACAGACGGACGTCCATCAGGTCCTGTTCAGGATTACAGACGGACGTCCATCCAGTCCTGTTCAGGTCTACAGACGGACGTCCATCAGGTCCTGTTGAGGTCTACAGACGGACGTCCATCAGGGACGTCTGAGATTGTGGGTTCCAGAAACTTCCACCGGAGTTCATTATGACTTGTTCACAGTTTCTCCAAAACAAACCAAGTGTAGAAGATAAGCATCAGCGTGTTGGTGAGGAAGCTGATGAGACATCTCCCCGCTGCTGCACAGCAGAGACACAAACAAGCCCCAGATGCTAGCTGTTAGCTTCACCATGCTAATAAACAGACATCATCCAATCAGTACCCGTGTTAGGTTAGGAGCCGCCTCCTCATTGGCTGGATCGCTAGCTGGCCTGTGCCAGTAACACACCACCTCTGACCCTTCAGCCTGCCTCTGTATTTACCCACCAGCACTGGCCGAGTCCTCGTCTTTCATCAACTGTGTTTACACCAACAATCATTCTGAGTTCCTGCCAGAACCGTCCCAGCAGCTGCAGAGACACGTTCAACCCGCCCACAGATGGAGGTGGTGGGTCCAGCAGCCACGCTAAACCTGCCCACAGATGGAAGTGGTGGGTCCAACAGCCAGGCTAAACCTGCCCACAGATGGAGGTGGTGGGTCCAGCAGCCACACTAAACCTGCCCACAGATGGAGGTGGTGGGTCCAGCAGCCACGCTAAACCTGCCCACAGATGGAGGTGGTGCGTCCAACAGCCACACTAGACCTGCCCACAGATGGAGGTGGTGGGTCCAACAGCCAGGCTAAACCCGCCCAAAGATGGAGGTGGTGGGTCCAACAGCCACCCTTAACCTGCCCACAGATGGAGGTGGTGGGTCCAGCAGCCACCCTTAACCTGCCCACAGATGGAGGTGGTGGGTCCAGCAGCCACCCTTAACCTGCCCACAGATGGAGGTGGTGGGTCCAGCAGCCACCCTTAACCTGCCCACAGATGGAGGTGGTGGGTCCAGCAGCCACCCTAAAACTGCCCACAGATGGAGGTGGTGGGTCCAGCAGCCACCCTAAAACTGCCCACAGATGGAGGTGGTGGTTCCAGCAGCCACCCTAAAACTGCCCACAGATGGAGGTGGTGGGTCCAGCAGCCACCCTAAAACTGCCCACAGATGGAGGTGGTGGGTCCAGCAGCCACCCTAAAACTGCCCACAGATGGAGGTGTTGGGTCCAGCAGCCACCCAAAAACTACCCACAGATGGAGGTGGTGGTTCCAGCAGCCACCCTAAACCTGCCCACAGATGGAGGTGGTGGGTCCAGCAGCCACGCTTAACCTGCCCACTGATGGAGGTGGTGGGTCCAGCAGCCACCCTTAAACTACCCACTGATGGAGGTGGTGGGTCCAGCAGCCACCCTAAAACTGCCCACAGATGGAGGTGGTGGGTCCAGCAGCCACCCTATAACTGCCCACAGATGGCGGTGGTGGATGCAGCAGCCACGCTTAACCTGCCCACAGATGGAGGTGGTGGGTCCAGCAGCCACCCTAAAACTGCACACAGATGGAGGTGGTGGGACCAACAGCAGCCAAGCTAAACCTGCCAACAGATGGAGGTGGTGGATCCGGCAGCCACACTATACCTACCCACAGATGGAGGTGGTGGGTCCAGCAGCCACACTAAACCTGCCCTATGATGGAGGTGGTGGGTCCAGCAGCCACCCTATAACTGCCCACAGATGGCGGTGGTGGATGCAGCAGCCACGCTTAACCTGCCCACAGATGGAGGTGGTGGGTCCAGCAGCCACCCTAAAACTGCACACAGATGGA
Organism: Atherinomorus stipes; assembly: GCA_023101725.1. Lineage (NCBI taxonomy): Eukaryota > Metazoa > Chordata > Actinopteri > Atheriniformes > Atherinidae > Atherinomorus > Atherinomorus stipes. Next base: position 175,713 of record JALJCO010013772.1, on the reverse strand, counting down.
GGTGGTGGGACCAACAGCAGCCACGCTAAACCTGCCAACAGATGGAGGTGGTTTGTCCAGCAGCCACGCTATACCTGCCCACAGATGGAGGTGGTGGGTCCAGCAGCCACGCTAAACCTGCCCACAGATGGAGGTGGTGCGTCCAACAGCCACACTAGACCTGCCCACAGATGGAGGTGGTGGGTCCAACAGCCAGGCTAAACCCGCCCAAAGATGGAGGTGGTGGGTCCAACAGCCACCCTTAACCTGCCCACAGATGGAGGTGGTGGGTCCAGCAGCCACCCTTAACCTGCCCACAGATGGAGGTGGTGGGTCCAGCAGCCACCCTTAACCTGCCCACAGATGGAGGTGGTGGGTCCAGCAGCCACCCTAAAACTGCCCACAGATGGAGGTGGTGGGTCCAGCAGCCACCCTAAAACTGCCCACAGATGGAGGTGGTGGTTCCAGCAGCCACCCTAAAACTGCCCACAGATGGAGGTGGTGGGTCCAGCAGCCACCCTAAAACTGCCCACAGATGGAGGTGGTGGGTCCAGCAGCCACCCTAAAACTGCCCACAGATGGAGGTGTTGGGTCCAGCAGCCACCCAAAAACTACCCACAGATGGAGGTGGTGGTTCCAGCAGCCACCCTAAACCTGCCCACAGATGGAGGTGGTGGGTCCAGCAGCCACCCTTAAACTACCCACAGATGGAGGTGGTGGGTCCAGCAGCCACCCTAAAACTACCCACAGATGGAGGTGGTGGGTCCAGCAGCCACCCTAAAACTGCCCACAGATGGAGGTGGTGGGTCCAGCAGCCACCCTATAACTGCCCACAGATGGAGGTGGTGGGACCAACAGCAGCCAAGCTAAACCTGCCAACAGATGGAGGTGGTGGATCCGGCAGCCACGCTATACCTACCCACAGATGGAGGTGGTGGGTCCAGCAGCCACACTAAACCTGCCCTATGATGGAGGTGGTGGGTCCAGCAGCCACCCTATAACTGCCCACAGATGGCGGTGGGGGATGCAGCAGCCACGCTTAACCTGCCCACAGATGGAGGTGGTGGGTCCAGCAGCCACCCTAAAACTGCACACAGATGGAGGTGGTGGGACCAACAGCAGCAACGCTAAACCTGCCAACAGATGGAGGTGGTGGATCCGGCAGCCACGCTATACCTACCCACAGATGGAGGTGGTGGGTCCAGCAGCCACACTAAACCTGCCCTATGATGGAGGTGGTGGGTCCAGCAGCCACCCTAAACCTGCCCACAGATGGAGGTGGTGGGTCCAACAGCCACCTGAAAACTACCCACAGATGGAGGCAGTGGGTCCAGCAGCCACCCTAAAACTGCCCACAGATGGAGGTGGTGGGTCCAGCAGCCACGCTAAACCTGCCCACAGATGGAGGTGGTGGGTCCAGCAGCCACGCTAAACCTGCCCACAGATGGAGGTGGTGGGTCCAACAGCCACGGTAAACATGCCCACAGATGGAGGTGGTGGGTCCAGCAGCCACGCTAAACCTGCCCACAGATGGAGGTGGTGGGTCCAGCAGCCACGCTTAACCTGCCCACAGATGGAGGTGGTGGATCCAGCAGCCACCCTAAACCTGCCCACAGATGGAGGTGGTGGGTCCAGCAGCCACGCTAAACCTGCCCACAGATGGAGGTGGTGGATCCAGCAGCCACCCTAAACCTGCCCACAGATGGAGGTGATGGGTCCAGCAGCCACGCTTAACCTGCCCACAGATGGAGGTGGTGGATCCAGCAGCCACCCTAAACCTGCCCACAGATGGAGGTGGTGGGTCCAGCAGCCACGCTTAACCTGCCCACAGATGGAGTAGGTTGGTCCAGCAGCCACCCTTAACCTGCCCACAGATGGAGGTGGTGGGTCCAGCAGCCACCCTAAAACTGCCCACAGATAGAGGTGGTGGGTCCAGCAGCCACCCTAAACCTGCCCACAGATGGAGGTGGTGGGTCCAGCAGCCACGCTAAACCTGCCCACAGATGGAGGTGGTGGGTCCAGCAGCCACGCTAAACCTGCCCACAGATGGAGGTGGTGGGTCCAGCAGCCACCCTAAAACTGCCCACAGATGGAGGTGGTGGGTCCAGCAGCCACCCTAAAACTGCCCACAGATGGAGGTGGTGGGTCCAGCAGCCACCTTAAAACTGCCCACAGATGGAGGTGGTGGGTCCAGCAGCCACCCTAAAACTGCCCACAGATGGAGGTGGTGGGTCCAGCAGCAGCCTGGAGGTGCGGAAGGAGCTGGTGAAGCTCCAGGAGTCTGGAACTGTCACCACTGATCCCAGATTCATCTGCAGGGTCTTTCTGGTTCCCAGCAGGCTGTGGATCTCCGTGACGCTCCGTGAGGAGCACCTGGCTGTTGGAGAAGCTTTCTGATGATTGTTCTGACTCCTCTGTCTGAAATCTTGTGAGGAGCACCTGGCCGTGGCCGCTTTATGACCATGCCGTGTTCTTTCCACTTCCCATCTAATTTAAATTTAACTGGTTAACAACATTAGTATTCTTGTTAACTCGCTTAACGTGATAACTAGTCATCAGTTAGCTATGTTATCTGGATGCAACAGCTTTCCTTCACTAAAAACACAGTTTGTTTGGAAAATCTCTGCAAAGTTTTCTGCCTTTCGTTGGCTCCGACTGGTTCGCTGCACCATCTTCTGTCCCACGGTGCGTTCAAGGATGGCTCGGAAAACCACGTCACCGCATGTTAATGATGGATTAAAGTGTTGTAACAGCTGAAAAAGTGCGGGGGCATGAGCATGCCCCCCATCTACGGAGAGTAAATGGGGAGAAAGAGCGGTATGAACGGATGTATGATGCGTTCTGCGGCGTTGCACACACCCCGGTCTATGTGAGAAACACTACGAGCTTTAGCTCCGTCTCATCCCTGACTCAGAGCCAGGAAATCATCATCATCATCGTCATCATCATAATAATAATAGTAATAATACATTCTATTTAAAGCGCCTTTCAAGAAACCCAAGGACACTGTACACACCAAGTAACAAATCAAAGGAACAACACAAATAGTCAAAATGCAATACAAGATACAAGGATAAAACAGAAAAAACAGATAAAAACACCTAAAAAGAGAGCAGAACTAGAGCAGTGATGGTGATGACCAGGGATGCACGATAACCTTTTATCAAAACTGATACCGATAACCGATAAATTCCAGCTCCTAAAGGCCGATACTGATAACTGATAACACACATACGTACCTAATCATGACATCAATACTGTTAACAAAACCAAAAAGAACTTTTACTTTTTGAATGAAGACATTTTTAGTTTTTCCAGTTAAAAACTATCAGCAAGCCTCTCAAACATTTTCTAAAAGATATCAAACCTATTCGAAATCTGAAACGCACAGCAACTTCAACACGATGCATTATCACTGATACAAAAATAAAGGCTCCGCCTTGAACTGATGCAAATGCATGCATGGGGATTACAAACGGAAGAAGTACAACTGAGAAGATAAAAAAATAACAGAGAAAATGATGTCCTGAGTAGCTGAATTCAAACATTTACTGTATGTTAACACAATCTGAAAAAGTATTTGTAAACAATAATAATGACTGACAGGTCAGACTTGTCAGTGTAAACAAGCATTTTTAAACGATAATTCCAGACTCCTATTGTGAGCGGAGCGCTGCCGTGCTGACAAAAATAATATATGTGTTATCGGGCAGGGGTGGGAAAAATATCAATACACTGAAATATCGCAATATTTTCATATGCCGAAATATCGATTCTTTAAAAAGCGGTATCTATCTATTTTACTAATTAAATCTTGCAATATCTCATTGTTCTGTGATGAAATCTCGCAGGTTTTTGTGAAAAAAGATCAATACCACATTTTAAAATATCAATATGATATTAGCATATGAAAATATCGCAATATTTCAGTGTATTGATATTTTTTCCCACCCCTATTATCGAGGCAAGTTGTCATGATATCAGACTTATCAGAATGATGTAATAATTTCTTGTTATCAGCCCGATATATATCGGGCAGATAATTATCGTGCACCCTTAGTGATGACGATGATCATCATAGTCATCACCCTTCATGATGCTGCATGGCTGATTCGTTGATTATTCGAGCAGATGTAAAGATGTTCGAACTCCCGTGGGACTCGGCGTCAGGCCAACGCCAGACCGCTCAGGTCTCGCCGGTCTCCCGCACTGCTCGGTGGAACTGGAGCATTTTCCAGATCCACTCCAACGTGGTGGAAGCCGAAACGTGAGGGAAGCGCCTGCAGTTTGATCAGCGAAACACTAAAGAGCTGAACAAACACTTGACAGGTTTTACAGTTCCAACCCGCAGACAAAGCTTCAGAGACATGAACGTGGAGAAATGTTTATTATTCCTCACAAAATCGAACGTAACAAATCTGAACTTCATCAATCGCACTTTAACACCAAAGCAACGTTTTATGATTAAGTTACCTACCACTCCAAATTGTAATTTGTGTGACTTGAAACAAACTGGAACCTTCCTACATAATGTGGGAATGCCCATTAGCTCGAAAGTTTTGGTCACAAAAAGCAAAACGTCTCTCTGAAGCAACAGAAGTGGACATCAACGACTCTAGAATGTCTGCTTTTAAATGATGATTCTGACACTTCAGTCTGATGCAAAAATATCTGTGGCTGTCATCATGTATTGTGGCTAAGAAGATGTTAGCAGTTATGTGGCTACGACTGAACTGACTGATGAGCGTTTTGTGTGTCGCCATCTTGCGGCGCTGCCGTTGCCTGGGTAACTAGTCCCAATGACCTCGTATCTGCCAACATGGAAAGCAGCGTGAATATCTGGATTTACAACATTGGACAGTCGTCTAAGGTCATGATAACCTGTAGGTATGTCATCCAGAGATCTATGAAGTATTCTGACATGTTCATCCCTAGAAACTGTCTTTAAAAACAAGCCACACTGGAATAACACGCACATCTCTGATTACTTATCAAAGTTTAAAAACTAAACTCTTTCAAAGGTGGTTCCTTTTCTATTTTCTCCCATATTTGGCTTTTGGTATTGTTTCAGGACTGTACAGACCACGTAGCTTCACATGTCCTGCAGATGAAACTAAAGGCTGCAGGACACCGTCTTCCTGATCCGTTTGTGTTTCTGACTGAACTGGTTTTATTTTCTGGTCCCAATGTTGCCCTGATCAGAGACAATAACCTGATATTTCACAATATCTCCCAGATTAGTCACTAACTCTCAGCAACACCACAGCTGTTTCTGTTAGCATTAGCTAGCATGAACCATAGCTGTCTCTGTTAGCATTAGCTAGCATGAACCACAGCTGTCTCTGTTAGCATTAGCTAGCATGAACCACAGCTGTCTGTTAGCATTAGCTAGCATGAACCACAGCTGTCTCTGCTAGCATTAGCTAGCATGAACCACAGCTGTCTCTGTTAGCATTAGCTAGCATGAACCACAGCTGTCTCTGTTAGCATTAGCTAGCATGAGAACGTTATGCGGTGCCTCATTTTCGGGAGCATAGATACGTGAAATAAAGTGTCAGATTAATGAGTGTTCACCATAATTTACCGTGTTTTTGTTGTTGGGGATTAAATCCAGTGTTTTCTCCACCGTGGCAGCAAGTTATTCCTCCTCTGCTCTGATTGGCCGATATTCCTCTCCGATACGAACACACTGACATCAGTGGACTGAGCAGCACCGTCCACTTTTGTCACAGACGGCAGAAATCTTCCTGAAATAAATGTCCGTGATCTTCTTCTTCACTTATCACCACATTAAAGTTTCCTCTGATGTTCCAACAACCAGGAATGTGACGTCCTTCCACATTTCCTCCATGTTGGGAAGATAAACGTCACGTTCTCATCTGTTCTAGTTACACATGGACAGAAACGCCCCCCCAGCAATGGTGGACGGTCTAGTTGTGACGTTTGGCCGGATTAGTCTGTAGACTGTCTATGCATCAGTGGATGAATTCATTGTTGGATATCTGATCTATGGAGCTCTCTGTTGCTAGAATAAATGGGGCAGGCGAGGTTGTGATTAAGGCTAGGAAGGAGGCACTAAACGTAGCCAGATTTAGTTTTTTTCCTTTTAAAAAAAAAAATTATTAAGACTAATCTATCAAAATTTTCTTTTCCTTACCTGTTAATGTATCTGTTCATTCTGTTATTTAATTATATTGTACTCATTAAAATGGGGGGGTGGGAAGGAAATTGTTTTAAAAAATATTTTTTTTAAATAAAAATTCCCCTCTCTATTTTAATTTTTATTTGATTTTTTTCCCTTTACTTTGTGAAGACCCTGAGTGAAAAAATTATTCAACCCAGTTAAAACATAAATTAACTGTGGTTTATCATCTTTGCAAAGCTGAGTTCAGTTTCTCTATCCACATCCAGGCCTGATTACTGCCACACGTGTTTTCCATCAGAAATCACTTAAATAGGACCTGCCTGACAAAGTGAAGTAGACCAAAAGATCCTCCAAAGCTAGACATCATGCTGCCATCCAAAGAAATTCAGGAACAAATGAGGAACAAAGTCATTGAGATCTATCAGTCTGGAAAAGGTTCCAAAGCCATTTCTAAAGCTTTGGGACTCCAGAGAACCACAGTGAGAACCATTATCCACAAATGGTGAAAACATGGAACAGTGGGGAACCTTCCCAGGAGGGGCCGGCCGACCAAAATGACCCCAAGAGCACAGCGACGACTCATCTAAGAGGTCACAAAAGACCCCAGAACAACATCCAAGAACTGCAGGCCTCACTTGCCTCAATGAAGGTCAGTGTTCATGACTCCCCCATCAGAAAGAGACTGGGGGGCAAAAATGGCTGCATGGCAGAGTTCCAAGACCAAAACCACTGCTGAGCAAAAAGAACATAAAGGCTCGTCTCAGTTTAGCCAGAAAGCATCTTGATGATCCCCAAGACTTTTGGGAAAATACTCTGTGGACTGACGAGACAAAAGTGGAACTTTCTGGAAGGTGGAGGTCCCATTACATCTGGCGTAAAAGTAACACGGCATTTCAGAAAAGGAACATCATAGCAACAGTAAAATATGGTGGTGGTAGTGTGATGGTCTGGGGCTGTTTTGCTGCTTCAGGACCTGGAAGACTTGCTGTGGTAAATGGAACCATGAATTCTGCTTCTACCAAAAAATCCTGAAGGAGAACGTCCGGCCATCTGTTGGTGACCTCAAGCCGAAGCGCACTTGGGTTCTGCAGCAGAACAATGATCCAGAACACACCAGCAAGTCCACCTCTGAATGGCTTAAAGGAGCTGTATCATGCTTTTCAAATGTTCCAAAAGTCAAATACAGTCATTTATAAGCTAGATATGTTCCCATCGTTACTATAGAAACTAATTTGGTGTTAAATATAGTTTTTCGATGCATCTAATTTCCAACACGGAAGTAAGATGGCTGACTGTCCTGAACCGCGGAGCTCTCGACCAATTGCAGCATGTTTTACGCCCATTTCATGACGTCGCCCCGGAAGAGACACTTATTCTGAAGGGTCACAGAATTGTCTGTAGCACCGGCACCGGCAGCTCTCATGTGGATGTTAGTAGTAAACATTGATGGATAATTACTCCGATCGACGGGATAAAACAGACCAGCTGTTATGGAGCTGTATGCGCTCGACCCAGAGTCTGATATGGAGTTTGAAGTACACGCAGTACCACAGAAGTACCACAAAAGTACCACAGAGACCCCTAACAAGCAAGTAATTTAGCGAACAAATCATAGGCTAACAGTTAGCGCTGAGCTAAGCAGCACTCACATGGATCTTGTAAACATTGATGGATAATTACTCCGATCGACGGGATCAAACAGACCAGCCTGTTATGGAGCTGTATGCGCTCGACCCAGAGTCTGATATGGAGTTTGAAGTACACGCTGTACCACAAAAGTACCACAGAGACCCCTGACAAGTGCGTAAATTAGCGAACAAATCATAGCCTAACAGTTAGCATTGAGCTGAGAGATGTGTTGACTCACCAGTGTTGTTGTCTGTCCATGCGCGTTTTTATAGTAGGAACTGCGTCAGGTTTCAGAAGTAATCCCAGAGAAAAAAACACTTTACTGCCCGAGATTCATGAAGTTGTCAGGAGTGAAGTTCACACACCGAAGTTGAGTTTTTTTTTCCCCCTGCTCCTGAAGTTAAAATCCAACCACTTCTGGCAAGTCGATTCATCCAGTACAACAAATACACTCCCACGCTGAACATAACCACGCTGAACGTAACTGCATTTTCCCCAACTTGTTGTCCTCTAGAGCTTAAAAAAAAAGAAAAAAAAAGGAAGAAAATTCTCCTGAATCTGGATCAAACGTCTGTTAGCTGATGGCTGCTTGTCTCTGAGGAAATCTTCCTGCAGGTGTTAGTTTTTTCCTCAAAGAGTGTGTATAGGATTCTCTGAGTTTCTGTTCAACAGAGGGCGTCTTGCTACGATACTGAGCGTGCGCATTTGGACTTTCGTGATTGGTGCCACGTTCATACGTAACGGGGTGGGTAGTCAGCCGTTTGCAGGGAGGTAGCGCTTGGTTTAAATATTCATGTAGATTACTCAAATATGCATGAATGAAGAAAAATAACAATTTAAATCATTTCTTGATGAGGAAATAACACACTGACATGCTGAAAAGCTCTTAAAAGTCCATTTTTCATGATAGGGCTCCTTTAAGAACAACAACATGAAGACTTTGGAGTGGCCTAGTCAAAGTCCCCACCTGAATCCCATTGAGATGCTGTGGCATGACCTTAAAAAGGCGGTTCATGCTGGAAAAGCCTCCAATGTGGCTGAATTACAACAATTCTGCAAAGATGAGTGGAACAAAATTCCTCCACAGCGCTGAAGAAGACTCACTGCCAGTTATCACAAACGCTTGATGCAGTTGTTGCTGCTAAGGTGGAACAACCAGTTATTAGGTTTAGGGGAAGATCACTTTTTCACACAGGGACATGGAGGTTTACATTCCCCCCTCACCCCTTACACATAAAAACCTTAATTTAAAACTGCATTTTGTGTTTACTTGTGTTATCTTTGTCTAATATTTAAATTTGTTTGATGATCTTCAATATTTCAGTGTGACTAACATGCAAAAAAGTAAGAAATCAGGAAGGACGAAACACTTTTTCACACAACTGTATTAGAGAAGGTATAAACAGATGTACAGGTACAACACAAAAAATTAGAAAATCCTGAAAAAGTTCATGTATTTCTTTAATTTAGCTTAAAAGGTGCAATTTACATATTGTATAGATAAAAAATATGAAAATCAATATATTTCAAGCTTTTATTTGTTTGGAAGTTGCTGATTAGAAATTGCAGCTTAAGAAAACCTCAAATTCAAAAACTCAAAAAATTAGAATATTGCATAAAATCAATCAGAGAAGGATTTTAAATAGGAAAATATCCATCCTCCTGCAGTAAAATCTTGCATGTGTACTTAGTACTTGGTTTGGACCTTTTGCATAAATGACTCCTTAACACGGCGTGGCATGGATGCTAGCAGCTTTAACCAGGCGTGGCATGGATGCTAGCAGCTTTAACCCAGCGTGGCATGGATGCTAGCAGCTTTAACCAGGCGTGGCATGGATGCTAGCAGCTTTAACCCGGCGTGGCATGGATGCTAGCAGCTTTAACCCGGCGTGGCATGGATGCTAGCAGCTTTAACCCGTCGTGGCATGGATGCTAGCAGCTTTAACCCAGCATGGCATGGATGCTAGCAGCTTTAACCAGGCGTGGCATGGATGCTAGCAGCCTTAACCCGGCGTGGCATGGATGCTAGCAGCTTTAACCAGGCGTGGCATGGATGCTAGCAGCTTTAACCCGGCGTGGCATGGATGCTCGCAGCTTTAACCTGGCGTGGCATGGATGCTAGCAACTTTAACGCGGCGTGGCATGGATGCTAGCAGCTTTAACCCGGCGTGGCATGGATGCATAGCAGCTTTAACCCGGCGTGGCATGGATGCTAGCAGCTTTAACCAGGCGTGGCATGGATGCTAGCAGCTTTAACCCGGCGTGGCATGGATGCTAGCAGCTTTAACGCGGCGTGGCATGGATGCTAGCAGCTTTAACCCGGCGTGGCATGGATGCTCACAGCTTTAACCCGGCGTGGCATGGATGCTAGTAGCTTTAACCCGGCGTGGCATGGATGCTAGCAGCTTTAACCCAGCGTGGCATGGATGCTAGCAGCTTTACCCGGCGTGGCATGGATGCTAGCAGCTCTAACCCGGCGTGGCATGGATGCTAGCAGCTTTAACCAGGCGTGGCATGGATGCTAGCAGCTTTAACCTGGCGTGGCATGGATGCTAGCAGCTTTAACCCGGCGTGGCATGGATGCTAGCAGCTTTAACGCGGCGTGGCATGGATGCTAGCAGCTTTAACGCGGCGTGGCATGGATGCTAGCAGCTTTAACCCGGCGTGGCATGGATGCTAGCAGCTTTAACCCGGCGTGGCATGAATGCTAGCAGCTTTAACCAGGCGTGGCATGGATGCTAGCAGCCTTAACCCGGCGTGGCATGGATGCTAGCAGCTTTAACCAGGCGTGGCATGGATGCTAGCAGCTTTAACCCGGCGTGGCATGGATGCTAGCAGCTTTAACCAGGCGTGGCATGGATGCTAGCAGCTTTAACCTGGCGTGGCATGGATGCTAGCAGCTTTAACGCGGCGTGGCATGGATGCTAGCAGCTTTAACCAGGCGTGGCATGGATGCTAGCAGCTTTAACCGGGCGTGGCATGGATGCTAGCAGCTTTAACGCGGCGTGGCATGGATGCTAGCAGCTTTAACCCGGCGTGGCATGGATGCTCACAGCTTTAACCCGGCGTGGCATGGATGCTAGTAGCTTTAACCCGGCGTGGCATGGATGCTAGCAGCTTTAACCCAGCGTGGCATGGATGCTAGCAGCTTTAACCTGGCGTGGCATGGATGCTAGCAGCTTTAACCTGGCGTGGCATGGATGCTAGCAGCTTTAACGCGGCGTGGCATGGATGCTAGCAGCTTTAACCAGGCGTGGCATGGATGCTAGCAGCTTTAACCGGGCGTGGCATGGATGCTAGCAGCTTTAACGCGGCGTGGCATGGATGCTAGCAGCTTTAACCCGGCGTGGCATGGATGCTCACAGCTTTAACCCGGCGTGGCATGGATGCTAGTAGCTTTAACCCGGCGTGGCATGGATGCTAGCAGCTTTAACCCAGCGTGGCATGGATGCTAGCAGCTCTAACCCGGCGTGGCATGGATGCTAGCAGCTTTAACCAGGCGTGGCATGGATGCTAGCAGCTTTAACCTGGCGTGGCATGGATGCTAGCAGCTTTAACCCGGCGTGGCATGGATGCTAGCAGCTTTAACGCGGCGTGGCATGGATGCTAGCAGCTTTAACGCGGCGTGGCATGGATGCTAGCAGCTTTAACCCGGCGTGGCATGGATGCTAGCAGCTTTAACCCGGCGTGGCATGAATGCTAGCAGCTTTAACCAGGCGTGGCATGGATGCTAGCAGCCTTAACCCGGCGTGGCATGGATGCTAGCAGCTTTAACCAGGCGTGGCATGGATGCTAGCAGCTTTAACCCGGCGTGGCATGGATGCTAGCAGCTTTAACCTGGCGTGGCATGGATGCTAGCAGCTTTAACCTGGCGTGGCATGGATGCTAGCAGCTTTAACGCGGCGTGGCATGGATGCTAGCAGCTTTAACCAGGCGTGGCATGGATGCTAGCAGCTTTAACCGGGCGTGGCATGGATGCTAGCAGCTTTAACGCGGCGTGGCATGGATGCTAGCAGCTTTAACCCGGCGTGGCATGGATGCTCACAGCTTTAACCCGGCGTGGCATGGATGCTAGTAGGTTTAACCCGGCGTGGCATGGATGCTAGCAGCTTTAACCCAGCGTGGCATGGATGCTAGCAGCTTTAACCCGGCGTGGCATGGATGCTAGCAGCTTTAACGCGGCGTGGCATGGATGCTAGCAGCTTTAACCCGGCGTGGCATGGATGCTAGCAGCTTTAACCCGGCGTGGCATGGATGCTAGCAGCTTTAACGCGGCGTGGCATGGATGCTAGCAGCTTTAACCCGGCGTGGCATGGATGCTAGTAGCTTTAACCCGGCGTGGCATGGATGCTAGTAGCTTTAACCCGGCGTGGCATGGATGCTAGCAGCTTTAACCCGGCGTGGCATGAATGCTAGCAGCTTGTGGCATATCTCAGCTGTTATGGAGACCAACATGCTTCCATCACAGCCTTGAGCTCTTCTTTATTGTTCGCTCTCTTCCCGTTCAGCTTTCTCTGACGATGTCCCACATGTTTTCAATGGGGTTCAGGTCAGTGGGTTTGCGGGCCAATCCAGCATGGTGATCCATGGTTGTTGAAGCAGGATTTGGTAGTTTTGGCAGTGTGGGCAGGTGCCAAGTCCTGCTGGAAGATGAAGTCTGCATCCCCATACAGCTGGTCCACTGAAGCAAGCATGAAGGTCCAAAATGTCCTGGTAGACGGCTGCATTTATGCTGGACTTGATGAAGCTCACAGGTCCATTCCTTATGAAGTCCTCCACACGTCTGAAAGGCCCTTTCCTGACCATCTTCTCCAGGCTGCTGTCAGCCCTCCGGCTTCTACACCGTTTTCTTCCACACTTCTTCCTTCCACTTAACTGTCCGTTAATGTGCTTTGAGACACTCTGAGAACATCCAGCTTCTTTTCTATCACTTTTTGTGTCTTTCCACCTTGTGCAGGGAGTCAATGATGGTTTTCTGCACAACTGTCAGATCAGCATCTTCCCCATGATTGTGAACTCTTCTAAACCAACACAGAGACTTTTTAAAGGCTCAGGGTACTTATGGAGGTGTTTGGATTACTGACCTGATTAGAATGTGACACTCTGAACCTACAATACTGGAACTTTTCACACTATTCTCATTTTTTTAGTTTTTGAATTTGAGGTTTTCTTAAGCTACAACTTCTAATCAGCAACATCCAAACAAATAAAAGCTTGAAATATATTGATTCACATATCATTTGTCTAAACAATATGTAAATTGCACCTTTTAAGTTGAATTACGGAAATACATTAACTTTTTCAGGATATTCTAATTTTTTGGGTAGTACATGTATATCTCTGCTGGACAATCTGTAAATGTACTAAATGTACACCTGCATCTTTTGTGGAATAAAAAACACAACAAAAAAAACGTGAACATGACTGTTCTCAGTCAGCTGTGTGACATCTGGAGGACAAACGTCCAGATGGACCAACCGTCAGGACAGAACGGAAGAGACGTGACTGGAAACGGACATGAAGAAGAGGAGAAGCTGGAGTCTGTATGTGAGCCGGACGGGATGAAGCAGCGATCTGATTGGACGAGGAGACGATGCTGGAGTGTTGGTTCTGGTCCGGTGGAACTCAGAAAGCAGCAGATGTTCCAGGACCGGAGATGCTCGGGGGGACTCCCACAGGTTCAGCTGCACCGAGCTCAGTTTCCACGATGATGATGATGATGATGATGATGATGATGATGATGATGATGAAGCATCTCTCCACAGATCAACGAGCAGTCTGACTTTCTCCCATCAGCTGGGACGTGAACAGAAACCAGTCTGGACCTCAGTCCGAGTTCAGAATCATGGATTTTCATGACTCATAATTTATTCTTGAAGATGTTAAAAACCATAAATAACAGCAGTTGTTACAGTTTAATAAAACCATCACGTTTAGCTGCTAAATGAAGACTTTCTCACAGATTTATTCATCTTTACAATAAAAAGCAACTCAACACAGAGCGGCGAGTCCAGCAACAGGAACCTGGATCCTTCAAACCATAAATACCGTTTAAATCATAAAACTGGTTTCTCATGAGGAGTTCTGGTGTTTATGTACAGATGCTGTTATAAAAACAACAACAAAAACCGATGCTAAAGCAAAACACACACACACACACCCCACTGATGAAACGGATCAGAGGTCCCCATCATCTACAGACGCTCTGCAGCAGAACCTCTAGAACCTGCTGTCAGCTGATTGGTTACAGGGTGGGATTAAAGTCAGAGAGAACGTTTTACAGGTGAGACGGAACCTGCCATGATGTCTTTAACCCTTAAAGCAACCCTTACCGATCTTGCATTTCAGAAAGCACAGCAAGATTATTTGAATATAAACAGTCCCGCCTCACTCCTAAGACACACCCCTTCATTCCCTCCACCTCCCAATACAGAATCAAAGGTCTGACAGGCAGGTCCGTTGGACAATCCTAGAGGTGCACCCCACTTCAAGGATTGGTTGGAGTTTTCATTGAATATTTAGAGATTGGAATAATATTTTATTTTGATAAATGGTGGGTCTGTCTTGTATTTTAGAGTTCCATTACCTCATTCATAGCATTTTACCCTGTTAGAAAAATAGTGTAAGAATGCAACATCGGTAAAGGTTGCTTTAAAGGGGAAGTTCAGCATTTTTGACATCGGGCCTCATTTCTGAGTGAGCCGGGATCCTCCTGATCACTGGAGACAGTTTCAACATATTTCATCCCGTTATTCTCGTTCCAGGAGGTCGCTGATGCTAATGCTAGCGTGAGTCAATAGGAATTTGCTAGCCTGTCATTAAAAACAACCTTATCCACTCCACAGAACATCCAAGGCGAATCAGCAAGCCTGTCTGCATAAATGCCGTGTTAAACTAGTAAAACTAAAAAAACAAAACAAAAAAAAAACAACTAGTAAAACTAGCCTTCTATGACTAATTTTGAATCTCATATTGAGGAACTAGTTTCCTACCAGCGGCAGAATGATATACTTTGCCTCCGGGTGGTAGTACTAGTACCTTAGTCGGTGTATTCTGCTTCATAGAGACATGATTAAAGTTAGAAATCATCTTTAAAATCCGACATATCCTCATGCCTGTCAGACGTGGCCGTAGTTCTGACTGGATATTTGTGTAATCAGATTCCTTCATGCATGTAGCAACAGATGACATCACTCCGCTGCCAAATACAGGAAGAAAAACTTTGTAAAGTTTCTCAGCAGCAACAATCAAAATGCAACGAAATGCAGGTTTGTTTTATTTGTAACATTATTCTGTTAACACGGCATTTACACAGATAGTCTGAAGTTAGAAATGATTTTCCTCAGATGTTCCGTGGAGAGTAATTTTGTCTTATTTTGAGTGTGATGAGATATTTTGACTAGAAATGCGAAAAATCTGCTTGCTAAGATTTGAGTTGGTGCAGTGTCGTTGCTCCAGATATAATGTTGCATGTTGCATAACTGCTGCAGCTGAAGCCGTTCCTCGTTGCGTCGTCAGGGCTGATGTTTGGCGTCCTCTCTTCCTCCGAGCAGGAAAGCGGTGAAAAGTAACTCCAGTTACTCTTCTTCCCTTTGAAACCATGCCAGATGCTTGAGCACCCGATCGTACAGCCACAAAAACGCTTCTTTTGGTCTAAATTCTCACTGAAACAAAGACTTGAACCGGCCGCTGTCTGATCACAGATGCTGGCGGATATACCACGAATGTACCGCCGATGACGCCACCTCCCCGTTCCCTACAGATGAAAGGATTTTCCATCATGTCTGTGTAAATGGATGAAGTTAGGATGGTTGCCAGGGAAACGGGCTGCAACAGAGACAGGGGAACACGGTGTCCCGTGTAAAAGAAGAGCAGCAGAGGAAGATGATGAAGCCGACATGTGCTGCAGGGTCTGACCTTTGACCTCGTTTCCAGCTGCTCTCACATCACATCAGACAGCAGAGCTGACTCCTCACCGTTCACCGTGTGTGTGTGTGTGTGTGACGTTCAGGTGTAATGATGGAGGGGGGCTCCCTGCATGCCTGGTCTGGTGTGTGTTGTCTCTGTACATGACTGCCGTGTCCACGTGTCCCGGAGGTTGTGGCAGTTCTGTTTGCATGCTGCATGTCTCATCATCACGTCCCGGTGCGTGTTCAGGAGGACATGCCGTTGACCAGGCTCCTCAGCTGTTTCACCACCGTCTCGATCAGCTTCTGCTTGTCTCTGTCGTTCTTCCTGAACTGAGAGAAGATGTTGTTCTTCTTGCTGGTGTCCTTCATCCTGGACAGACGGAGGAAGAGGACGAGTCACCCGACAGCCTGACGCATGCAGGAGTCTGCTCACCCACCGATACAACCCCGACTAAGTCAGCATGGTGAGTAAATGTGAATAAAACTGAACTGAATCTGACCGTTTCTGATTGTTTATGTTCTGAGACGTTTCATCATTTCATGGAAAATGAGCTGATAGATCTGATCAGGAGCAGCAGATAGTAACCATAGGAGGAGACTTTAACAACTAGCTGGTTTAACTGGGAACAGGCCAGCAACATGACTGGTTTAACTGGGAACAGGCCAGCAACATGACTGGGTATAAAGGAGCATTTCAGAGTCTCTCAGATGGACAGTTGGACAGAAGTTCACCAGCCCGAGACAAACTGGGTGTTAGAGCGCGTTCACACCTGCCTCTTAGATCTGGATCAGGGTCCGCTTGCGGGGAAAGTTTGGGTCATTGTGAACGTGCAAATGGACTCTGATCCAGACCAAACAAGCAGACTCGGTCCGCTTCAAGTCAGGTACCAACTGCAGCCGCAGACCCACAGGCGTGTCCCGAAGTCGGGCGTGCTTTGTAGCGAAGTGGGCGGGTTCTGGCTAGGGTAAGGTTCCTCTAGTTTGTGTGGTGGGCGTGGTTTTAGGGGGCGTGGTTTGTAGCGAAGTGGGCGTGTTGTGGTTAGGGTCAGGTTTCTCTCGTACCTGTGGTGGGCGTGGTTTAAGGGGCGTGGTTTTTAGCGAAGTGGGCGTGTTGTGGCTAGGGTCGGGTTCCTCTCGTTCCTGTGGTGGGCGTGGTTTTAGGGGCGTGGTTTTTAGCGAAGTGGGCGTGTTGTGGTTAGGGTCAGGTTCCTCTCGTTCCTGTGGTGGGTGTGGTTTTAGGGGCGTGGTTTGTAGCGAAGTGGGCGTGTTGTGGCTAGGGTCGGGTTCCTGCTGTGGGCGTGGTTTTAAGGGGGTGGTTTGTAGCGAAGTGGGCGTGTTGTGGCTAGGGTCGGGTTCCTGTGGTGGGCGTGGTTTTAGGGGCGTGGTTTGTAGCGAAGTGGGCGTGTTGTGGTTTGGGTCGGGTTCCTGTGGTGGGCGTGGTTTTAGGGGCGTGGTTTGTAGCGAAGAGGGCGTGTTGTGGTTAGGGTCAGGTTCCTCCTGTACCTGTGGTGGGCGTGGTTTTAGGGGCGTGGTTTGTAGCGAAATGGGCGTGTTGTGGGTAGGGTCGGGTTCCTCTCGTTCCTGTGGTGGGCGTGGTTTTAGGGGCGTGGTTTGTAGCGAAGTGGGCGTGTTGTGGTTAGGGTCAGGTTCCTCTCGTTTCTGTGGTGGGCGTGGTTTGTAGGGGCGTGGTTTTTAGCAAAGTGGGCGTGTTGTGGTTAGGGTCAGGTTCCTCTCGTACCTGTGGTGGGCGTGGTTTTAGGGGCGTGGTTTGTAGCGAAGTGGGCGCGTTGTGGTTAGGGTCAGGTTCCTCCTGTACCTGTGGTGGGCGTGGTTTTAGGGGCGTGGTTTGTAGCGAAGTGGGCGTGTTGTGGTTAGGGTCGGGTTCCTCTCGTTTCTGTGGTGGGTGTGGTTTGTAGGGGCGTGGTTTGTAGCGAAGTGGGCGTGTTGTGGTTAGGGTCGGATTCCTCTCGTTTCTGTGGTGGGCGTGGTTTGTAGGGGCGTGGTTTTTAGCGAAGTGGGCGTGTTGTGGTTAGGGTCGGGTTCCTCTCGTTGCTGTGGTGGGCGTGGTTTGTAGGGGCATGGTTTTTAGCAAAGTGGGCGTGTTGTGGTTAGGGTCAGGTTCCTCTCGTTTCTGTGGTGGGCGTGGTTTTAGGGGCGTGGTTTGTAGCGAAGTGGGTGTGTTGTGGTTAGGGTCGGGTTCCTCTCGTTTCTGTGGTGGGCGTGGTTTTTAGCGAAGTGGGCGTGTTGTGGTTAGGGTCGGGTTCCTCTCGTTTCTGTGGTGGGCGTGGTTTGTAGGGGCGTGGTTTTTAGCAAAGTGGGCGTGTTGTGGTTAGGGTCGGGTTTCTCTCGTTTCTGTGGTGGGCGTGGTTTTAGGGGCGTGGTTCATAGGGGCTCCAGCAGCAGCTAGGTGCTACTCCTTCAAGTGGACCAAATGCAGGAGGTAGACTACAACTGCTTACTGCATTTGGTCCAGCATGGCATTGTGGGTAAAACACTGGGCATCGTTGGTAAACGACCAAAACAGACACACGTGTAGGACGTCTTTAGAAACGGCTCGTGGTCAAACGTGGAGCGACGAGGTGAAAGTTTAAGAGCTGGTTTATCTTTCTGTGTCACGTCAGCGTTGGTGTACATAGCTGCTGCAGCACGTGAGGAGCCAGGGGCGGGTTCAAAACGCGATACCGGAGGTCCCCGCTGGGAGGACGAGGCGGGACTTTGACTGGAAGACCAACCTACGGGTCACAGCAGATTTCCTGTGCATTTCTGCAAACACCAGTTTACAGTTTACCTTAAACTGCTGCAGCACGACTGCCACATGCAACAGGGAGAAACATCATAAAGACGCCGGTAGTTGTGGACAAAGTCACGTGGCGCTCTTCTAAACAACGAGCTGTTGTGTTTACCTCTGATCTCGTCTTCACGCTTTTCTGCACATGAGCACCTCTAACGTTTACGTCAATATTACACCACACGCGCGCGACACGTTACCTCGCATAAACGTGAGCGTCAAAATGAACGCTGGGAACATGTGGCGGCCATGATGCGTATGCGGACGCGTCGCCAACAGCAAGTACAAACTGGCCCTAACTGATATATGCTGAGAAGACAACATCCCAGTTCCTAAAAAGTACTCACAGAAGTACTGCAGTTTTTAAAGTAATTGGTAGGGATGCATGATATTGGAATTTTGGACGATATCCGATAAAGATATTAAAGCTAAAAAAATAAGCAGTCATTGCAAATAGCACTTGTGTTATCTGTTTCTGACCATTTGAAAAATAGAGGTGGGAAAAAATATGGATACACTTAAATATTGATATCAAATGCAAATATCGATTCATTTTACTTACAAAATATTGCAAGATTTCATCGTTCTGTTACAAACGCTCACCATATTTCATGAATTCTCGCGAGATTTCGTAACAGAACGATGAAATATTGCAAGATTTTGTAAGTAAAATAGATTGATGCCGCATTTTTAAATGTCAATATGATATCAGCATATGAAAATATTGCGATATTTCAGTGTACTCATATTTTTTTCCCACCCATAGTCATTCATGACATCAAATTTCCCTTTTTCTGGAGTTTTGGGGGTATAATCTGATCTGTTCTGCACTGATGTGAATGTCCGGAGTGAGAATCAAAGTTCCTGTTTATGGTCTGTCAGCTTTGTTTCTCTGTTCAGAAACGGTTGATTCAGACAGCAGCTTATCATTCTACGTAGTTCTATCATTCTATGTAGTTCCATCATTCTACGTAGTTCCATCATTCTACGTAGTTCTATCATTCTACGTAGTTCCATCATTCTACGTAGTTCCATCATTCTACGTAGTTCCATCATTCTACGTAGTTCCATCATTCTACGTAGTTCCATCATTCTACGTAGTTCCATCATTCTACGTAGTTCCATCATTCTACGTAGTTCTATCATTCTACGTAGTTCCATCATTCTACGTAGTTCCATCATTCTACGTAGTTCCATCATTCTACGTAGTTCTATCATTCTACGTAGTTCTATCATTCTACGTAGTTCTATCATTCTACGTAGTTCTATCATTCTATGTAGTTCTTATGCTCCAATAAGAGCACACTATCAACCAAACAGCCCCCCCCCCCCTTTAATGTCAACTACATGAAACAGTTTTTACTGCTGTGATGTCATCACTCCTTTAGAAGTTTTAAAGTCAGTAAAAAAGAAGTTTTTGAAGAAGAAGAAGAAGTTTTTTTGTTTTTTTTAGACTTTAGAAACAGTGGGCTGATTGGTTAAATATCAGTGGGGTGGCTGATGTCCGATATTCAATTTTAAGGCCGATATGGGCCGGTACCGACAGGGGGGCGATTATATCGTGCATCCCTAGTAATCAGGTATGAAATGGAGGCTCTGGGATATGCCGGCACGGTTCCCAGGACCACACCAAAGTTAGTAAAAACGACCAGACTCTGGCTCGTTTGGCAGAAGTGCAGCGTGAACGTGATCTCGGTCCAGGAGACCACCTGAGCAGAGTCCTCGATCAGACCGAGTCTAGCGGACCGTCCTGGTGTCAACGCACCCTGAAATTCTAAAACAGTTTCAGAAAAATGTTCCCCGGTGTAAATGTTTGCCAGGACTCTCCTGGAAAAGAGGTTTTTAATCTCAATGGGATTAAAATAAACAAAAATAAATGTTTGTTGCAACTTTTTCCAGACATGCTGCTGCCATCAGGTTCCCAATGAGTTCATATTTTCTGTCCCAGTTTCATCCGGCATGTTGCATACGTTCTAAAACAGGCTTGCAAATCCCAGCATTTATATTTATATTTACACAGAGACCAGAGTTAGCTGGAGGTGAGGTTGTTTAATCGGGATGTAACTTAGGATGGACTCTCTAAACTTGTGTAAAAACCCCCACCGACTAGCAGCCGATAAATGAACAAAGGAAACAAGCAGAGCACATAAAGCAGGAGTCTGCAACCTGCAGCTGCAGAGCCACGGATGGCGCTTTGGACCGTCCACAACGGCTCAGTTACATCGACTAAACATGATAAAGAACCGAGTAATATTTAAAAATATAGATGATAACAAATGTAGGTTTCAGCAGTTTTTCACTGGAATAATTTCACTTAATTTTTACAAGTACCAGTGATTTTTTTCTACATCTGTTTCTCGTCTCATTAGCCGTGTGTTCTTCTGCAACACACGGTCTCTAAAGAGCAAAATCCATGAAAGAAAATGGAACTATCCATTTTTTTTCTTTGCAAAGGTTTTATTGTATGTTTGGTTTTGTACAGTAGAGGATTAGGACCACTGAAGAAAGGGAAATTCTGAGAAAAGTCAGAATTCAGACTTTTTTCAGAACATTTAAGAAAAATTAGGTGATTTTTCTTTTCAATTTCGGAAAAAAGTCAAAATTCGGACTTTAATCTCAGATTTCTGACTTTTTTCCAAAACATTTTTTTAAAAATGGGGGGATTTTTTTGTTAAATTTCTGAAAACATCAGAATTCAGACTCTTTCAGAAATTTAAAAAAAAAAAAAAAAAAAAAAAATCTCACGATTTGTTGTTTTTAAATTTTTTTTTTATGTTCTGGGAAAAAAAGTCAGAATTCTGACCTTAATCGCAGAATTTTGTTTTAATCAGTGGCCCCAATCCTCTTCCGTAGTTTTGTTTTCCAAAACGTAAAAGTCTAAATAAAACCGTGGTTCTTTAAAAATGGCAACAAATTTCATATAGTAAGCATTTATGAAAACTTATAAGTTGTCTTTTTAAAAAAGGCCCTGAAACATTTGCGTCTCTGGACGACTTTCATCGAGCTGGGTCGCGGCAGAAACGGCTCTGTGGAATGTAAAGGTTGCAGACCCCTGATGGAGGTGGGAGGAGGACCTACCCTCGGTAGACTCTGGCAACGCAGCAGAAAAACAGCAGAGAGGAAGAAGTCACAGAGGAGCAAAGACACAGCACAATCCTGTGATGTCATCAGTTTTCTTCTCCAATGGAGAAATTTCTCTGACTTCAAACCTTTAACAGGTCATGAACGTCAACCAATGAGAGCAGAGCATTGGTCTCATACAGAATCTAATGTGTTTTTAGTAGGGGTGGGACTTAATTAGAAAAAAATAATCTAATCAGAGGCTTTGTAATCAATTAATCTTGATTAATCACATTATAAAAACTGCCCCCAAAAGTAACATTTTCTTTATTTGAATAGGTTTTTAATGAAATAACAGACACAAACATTAAAACTGTAAACTCCAGCTTTATTGTCTGACCGAATGCATTTAATTGTATTTCAGCCTTTAAAGAAATAGAAAAAGAAATAAAAATGATCCCTGGCCAAAACTGAACAGACCTAAAGTTTAAGTACCATTTGAAGTACTTTAACTATTAAACTGGCTGGTGATTTAAACTCAGTAAGTAATTTTGTGTAATTTGGGCTTTAACCGGCGCTGCAGAAGTTACTTTGTGATCATCTATGAGCCAAAGATTTGACTTAAACGTTATCACAGAACTCTGATGTGAATCATGAATAACAATCATGTTAAAGACCTCCCTGATCACCAGCAGCCACGCAGGATCAAATATATTGTTACTGAACATAGCAACAAAGTCGTGGAGTTTTGCCGTGTCTGTCAGCATAATTGGTTGTCCCAGAAAATCGTCCCAAACAAAGGTTCCGCTTGCCTCTAATGCAAACTGCATTCAATGTTTATTCTTTTTATTTAACTATGTTTAAGTATAGGAACTATTTTCTGCTGGCAGCTGGTTTGAGCGTTGCTATGGCGATATCATTCTGTAGTGGAATGATATGACAGTGATGTAACTTGCAGGGTGTAGACCAGGTGACATGAGAATTCCAGATATAATTAATGGTAATTACAGCGTTAAAGGAACATTCCACCCACAGAATGATGTAACTTTATCTTCCACTTCCCCTCGTGGTGAGAAAGACTCTGCAGCACTTTTTTAATATGTCAAATGCAGCCGGCGATCAGGAAGGCTTCTCGTTTCCCCCCAACTTTCATATAATTCGCCGGGGCGCGAGCCAAAAACTTTCACAAAGCACGCATATGCGCGTTCACAAAACTACGGAAGCCTTGGCGTTCAGAGCCTACTCTGCCGATAATGCAGGCGTAGAAGAAGAAATTCCCTGTTTACATTGTGCTGAGAGCGACAGAGCTGCAGACAAACACAAGAGGGTCCAAGAGGAGTTGATACTGATTTAGAACAGAGAAAGAAAGAAAAAGAGAACGCCTGATCTCGTCTGCCGCGGCTTCCATAGTTTCATGAACGTGCATCAGCGTGCTTGCAGGAGATGTGATGAAGTACTGATGTAGTACTGATGTAGTACTGTTTAGGCTCTAAAAATCTACTAAATGATGGTTTCCAGTAAATTCTGGACGCTACCCACTCAGGACACTTGGATTACATTGGACGAGCAGTTTGGAGGAATATTGACACGTTTTTGTGGACTTTTATGGACCTTTCTGGCTCGGACCCCGGTGAACTCCATTATATGAAAGTTGGGGGGGAAACGAGAAGCCTTCCTGATCGCCGGCTGCATTTGAGATATTAAAAAGTGCTGCAGAGTCTTTCTCACCATGAGGGGAAGTGGAAGATAAAGTTACATCATTCTGTGGGTGGACTGTTCCTTTAAAGTCCCACCCCGGGACACCCCTCGGTGAAATCAGCTCCAGATCTGATTTCACCGACTGACAGGCTCAATTATCCCGCAGAGACGAACACAGTCTCACGTGTGTTTCTGGTGTTTTTCATCTCAGGTGGGAATGATTTCTGACAGGTCTGAGTTCAGATCATCTGCTGGCTCAGCTTGGCCCAGGCTGGGTACCAACAGCAGAACCAGCTGATCCGTGTGAGCGCAGAGCTGCATACCTGGATCCATCTGCTCTGTGCTCTCACTAAAGCTGGACCAGTTTTAACTGGTCAACGTTCTCACAGATACACCAGCAGAAACGTGGACGCTGCACCTGAAAGGGGGATAAAAGAACTCACTTCTCCAGCAGAGCCAGCGCAGTGGCCGGATTCACTCTCAGGTACTTGGAGTTCGGTTGGCCGTAATCTGCCAGGTAAGTGGACCAGTCCCACACCATGAACAGGTCCAGGAGCTGAAACACAGAGATTCACAACATTCACACGGGTTCAGCCCAGTCACATTCATCAGGTGGTGTTTTATGTGGTCAGCATTAATTCCTGACATCAGCAGCCGATGAAAGCTGTGGAAGAGAAGATGGTTCCTCCAGGATGACTGCAGATGAAGCCGTCCTGACCCTGGTCGGAGTTCAGCTCGGCTTCACGGCCAGGTTCAGGTGGTCAGAGCTTACAGGGGATCTCCTCATCACCACTCAGCTGGAGTCTTCATCACCACTCAGCACCACTTCACTGCTCAGTTAAACAAGTCTCATCAGATCTCTGATTTAACCAGGGATGCGCGATATAATCGGCCCCCTATCAGTATCAGCCTATACCGGCCTTAAAACTGAGTATCGTACATCGGCTACTCCACCAATATTTAACCGATATTTAACCGATCAGCCTGCTGTTCCTAAAGTCTAAACAAAAAAAAAATACCAAAAAACCTCCTATTTTTCACAAACTTCTTTTTTAGAGACTTTACAACTTCTAAAGACTAGGGGTGGGAAAAAATATCGATACACTGAAATATCGCAATATTTTCACATGCTGATATACTGACATTTAAAAATGTGGTATCGATCTATTGTACTAATGAAATCTCGCAATATTTCATCGTTCTGTTATGAAATCTTATGAGAATTCATGAAATATCACAAGATTTTGTAAGTAAAATAGATCAATACCGTGTTTTTAAATATCGGCATATGAAAATATCGTGATATTTCAGTGTATTGATATTTTTTCCCCAGCCTGTTTTTCAAAGCGTCGGAAACGGATAACAAAACTGCTATTTGTAATGAATACTTATTTTTCCAGCTTTAATATCAGTATCGATATTGGTTAATGGCCACGTGAGTTTTAAAATATTGGCATATCGGATATCGGCCAAAATTCCAATATAGTGCATCCCTAGATTTAACCCTCCATCCTGAGTTATACCAGAACCAGACCCGGGTTCGAGTCCCCGACACACCACTCAGGTGCACCCTTGAGCAAGGTCCTTAACCCCCATCAACTGCTCCCCGGGCGCTTTAAATAGCAGCCCACTGCTGTCTGGTTCAACTTGAAATGGTTAAATGCAGAGAATGAATTTCCTAATTGGCTCATTAATTAGGATTAATAAAGTATACCTAAAAAAAAAAAAAAAAAAAAAACCTCCATCAGAACCAGAACCTTCCTAGGGACCTTGCTCAGGGGTCCACAGTGGTTCACCTAGGGGTTGTGTCGGGGACTCGAACCCGGGTCCTCCACGCCAAAGCCCACGACGCTACCACTAGGCTATCCACTCCCCACAATCTACCCAATCCACACACTCAGGTGTGTGGGTATTTGGGAGGTTGGGTGTTCAGGTGTGTCGGTGTTTGGGTGTTTGGTGGTCGGGTGTGTCGGTGTTTGGTGAACGGGTGTGTAGGTGTTTGGTGGTCGGGTGTGTCGGTGTTTGGTGAACGGGTGTGTAGGTGTTTGGGAGGTTGGGTGTTAGGGTTCGTGGGTGTTTGGTGTTCAGGTGTGTCGGTGTTTGGGTGTTTGGTGGTCGGGTGTGTCGGTGTTTGGTGAACGGGTGTGTGGGTGTTTGGGAGGTTGGGTGTTAGGGTTCGTGGGTGTTTGGGTGTGTGGGTGTTTGGTGTTCAGGTGTGTCGGTGTTTGGGTGTTTGGTGGTCGGGTGTGTCGGTGTTTGGTGAACGGGTGTGTAGGTGTTTGGGAGGTTGGGTGTTCGGGTGCGTGGGTGTTTGGTGTTCAGGTGTGTCGGTGTTTGGGTGTTTGGTGGTCGGGTGTGTCGGTGTTTGGTGAACGGGTGTGTAGGTGTTTGGGAGGTTGGGTGTTCGGGTGCGTGGGTGTTTGGTGTTCAGGTGTGTCGGTGTTTGGGTGTTTGATGGTCGGGTGTGTCGGTGTTTGGTGAACGGGTGTGTAGGTGTTTGGGAGGTTGGGTGTTCGGGTGCGTGGGTGTTTGGTGTTCAGGTGTGTCGGTGTTTGGGTGTTTGGTGGTCGGGTGTGTCGGTGTTTGGTGAACGGGTGTGTAGGTGTTTGGGAGGTTGGGTGTTCGGGTGCGTGGGTGTTTGGTGTTCAGGTGTGTCGGTGTTTGGTGAACGGGTGTGTGGGTGTTTGGGAGGTTGGGTGTTAGGGTTCGTGGGTGTTTGGGTGTGTGGGTGTTCTGGTCTTTTAGAGGCTTTCTCTGAGATTCCTTAAAAGGAAAACTCCAATCTAGAATGATATGGATCAAATTTTCAGCTATGGAAACAGCTGTATTACCTGACATCCAACCGCATGTAGAAGCTGAACCTTTAATCCGTCATATTCCAGGACAGCCTCGGGTGAGGTTAAAACGATGCCAAATGTACCAACAGACACAAACCGACCAGAACCAGAACACAGAATGATTGTTATATCTGGCCTTTTAATGAGCCCAATGTTTTGGAGTTCGAGTTTTCAGAGGGAAAAGTGTGAGTGTGGTTTTAACTTCCAAGCAGACTGAGGAAGACGCAGAAGCATCAGGACAGACTGACAACTCAACATGACGGACATCTCCTGATGAACAAGTCACGTCCTTTCTAACTGCGTTTTAAATTAACAGCGTAAATGCCTGAACAAAGTACAGCAAAGCACAGAAGAAGTCCATCTCAGAGATAAAAATATAGCAAACAATAATATAAATTAGGGATGTAAGGATATAAAATTTCATATCACGTTATCATTGTTATCGTGGCATTATAGAAATACCCCACAGCATCTTTAAAAACATTCAAAATGGGTCTAGACGTCTGCTTTGTCCTTTTTAAAGGGGGAAAAATCTCCAGAGCTGTCCACGTGGGCGCCTTTGTTGTCTTCCGCCATGTTTTCAGAAATCAAACATTGCAAACTGCGACTGCTGCTGCTTTTCCAGGCAGCAGCGTCACTGGGAGTTTTTCAAAGTGCAGTAATCAGTCACGGTTTTAACGGCGGATAAAATTTGAAACGGTATAATAACTAATCGGTAATTCCATCATGGTTCATCATTTTACCGGTACTCGTTACATCCCTAATATAGATCATTAAAATTCCTGTTGAATATCGAATGTTGTGTCCGGAGAACGTTTTTACGGACAAAGTAATAAAGTGAGAGGATCACCTCTGTGTAACCTCGGCGCTGTCTCCGTGGGCTGGGATTAACGCGTCAAACACGCAGCCTGTAAGAAAGAACACGGATACATCTGGTCTAATGAGCTGCATCTAATGGGCCTGAGACGTGCTGGAAACAGACACGAACAGGGCAGCAGCTCCCCTGAAGCAACCACGCCGTCACATTTCATCCCGTCAGCAGCTTGGATCAACATTAGTTTCTGACAAACATTTTTAGACCGTAAACTCAGAAGAAGATACCAACAGGAACAAACTCAGTCCTTGTTCGTCTGGATTCACAAGCAGCTGCGGCGTGTGAGGAATCATCTTGGTGTGCAGCAGCAGCCGCAGAGGAAAGACTGAAGTTCCTCCTGAAACGTATTCCTGACCGAGGAAACACAGGGCAGCAGCACGTCTTTGATGAAATGTGTAGTGAGCTGTAACTCAAGCATCTGACTGCAGAATCAAACTTTCATATGACCCAAACTCCCATTTCACCTCAGTCAGACTTCAGTGATGGGATTAACGAGTTGTAAGACTGGCGGGTCTGTCAGCGCAGCAAAAAAGCTCCTCAGCTCAGCACCGTGACCTGGACGTGTGCAGAGGCAAGCCTCCGCCTCAGGCTAAGCTTACCCGGTCACTTCACATACCTCTGCTGGTAACCAGTCAGGAGGCAGGTGTCCAGCTGCTGGTAACCAGTCAGGAGGCAGGTGTCCAGCTGCTGGTAACCAGTCAGGAGTCAGGGGTCCAGCTGCTGGTAACCAGTCAGGAGGCAGCTGCTGGTAACCAGTCAGGAGGCAGGGGTCCAGCGGCTGGTAACCAGTCAGGAGTCAGGGGTCCAGCTGCTGGTAACCAGTCAGGAGGCAGCTGCTGGTAACCAGTCAGGAGGCAGGGGTCCAGCTGCTGCTAACCAGTCAGGAGGCAGGGGTCCAGCTGCTAACCAGTCAGGAGGCAGGGGTCCAGCTGCTGCTAACCAGTCAGGAGGCAGGGGTCCAGCTGCTGCTAACCAGTCAGGAGGCAGGGGTCCAGCTGCTGCTAACCAGTCAGGAGGCAGGTGTCCAGCTGCTGCTAACCAGTCAGGAGGCAGGGGTCCAGCTGCTGCTGGTAACCAGTCAGTCGGCAGGTGTCCAGCTGCTGCTAACCAGTCAGTAGGCAGGTGTCCAGCTGCTGCTAACCAGTCAGGAGGCAGGGGTCCAGCTGCTGGTAACCAGTCAGGAGGCAGGTGTCCAGCTGCTGGTCAGAGGTGAAAGGCCACTGTGGCTCAGTGATACTGGGAGGTTCCCAGTAACCAGGGAAGTAAAGTGGAACTGATGCTGGCGGTGTGGGCAGACGATACTGCTGCTCCTGGTTTCCCTTTTCTAAACCTGCATATCTAATCTTCTTCTTCTCTTCATGTGAAAACAGGCAGCGACACGTTTATGTGATCAGTCCTGTTAAACTTCATGTCATTCTGACATTCTCTGTTTAGAATGAAGCCGTTATGTTCCCGCATGCAGTCATGAGTGATGGGAGGACCGCAGAGGATCAACTAATAAACCAAATTACTATCAAAAGTGAAGTCAGTGAAAGATGAGAACATTTGCCTCAAAGGATGAGGTGGACTGACTGCAGCCTAAATCTCACTAGCTCCGCCCACTCTCTGGCTTAACGGGACAAGAACATCACCACCACAACCATCATCACTGGCAGTGGGTACTGGCAAAGACTTCACGGTCCAATAGGTATCACGATACGAGACAGCACTGCGATGCTGTGATGCTGCGATATATCACAATATTCCAAGTTGCATCGATGTACATACCTTGGATGACTGAAACAATAAAATGAATCCAAATCAGTGAAATCCAGTTTCTCCAGGTCCCGTTTATTAAACTGGGACAGGTTTCTTTGCCACTTGGATCTCTAATAAAACCGTTTACAATCATCGCCCTGAACATGAATATTTCTCACTTTGGGAAAACCCAACTGAAAAGATGTGACAATTAAATAAAGAGAGTTTTTGGAAACAATATTACCACAGCTGAGCTGGAAAAGTAGAAATGTACATGAATTCATGTGAAATGAATAAAACAGTAAAACAATGTAGTATATGAGGATATGAAAATGCATATTAGTGGATATGAGAAGTAAACATTTCAGTCAGTCGTCATAATCTCCAACAACTGGCAAAGAAAATCTATGAAAACCTGGACACATGTTAACTTGTACTTGGGTCGTTGACATGAAGTGCATATTTTTATGTCAGTGTTTCATTGCTTTTCTAAAAAAAAACAACTAATTATTCCATTACATGCATCATTTTATTCTATAGAAATTTTCTAGTTTCATACATTTTCAGCACATTCCAATATTTTTTTTTATGTTTTGACATCACAAACTCCTCAAATGTCAGGTGGTGAGTGTAGCCATCACAGTTTGGGATGCTGTTGTTGTTGCCATTTGTCTCGGTCTTGCCAGGGTTTACTTAATATGTTTTTGTTGTTGTTCTCCCTCATTAAGTGTATGCACTGTTGTACTCTGCCAGTCACCACTAACCTCTCTCTTTTATTGTAAAATGTGAGTGATTATTCTATATACTGTGCAAAACAAAAATAAAGAGTTCTAAAAAAAAAAAAAAAAGTCAGGTGGTGCAACCGTCAAAGCAAACAAACACACTAAGACAACTTTTTAATTTGGTGTTATAATGAGAATTAAAAGTAAAATCTCTTGGCATAATTTTATGTTTAAAATCTTTCAACAAAATCAGCCAATTTTTATAAAAAGTGATAGTTTAAAGCTTTTGAGATCATTTAAAAACTTGTGTCCAACAACTTGTACGTCCTAAAATGTCAGGGTGGTGCAACGGTAGAAACATGACTTTAATTCTAAAGAGGTCGTAACAGCAAACATGATGCTGCTGCAGCCAGAGGATCCAAGCAGACTTTACTGGTGAGTGAAAAGGTTTGATATTCTCTATCAAATATGGATAAATTTAGCTTTTCTACAACTCATAGGTATACTGGTACACGTTCAATGTCAGGTGGTACTTTTTATTTAACCTTTATTTAATCAGGCAAGACATGAAGAACAAGATTCTTATTTACAATGCCGGCCTGGGAGGTGGGGGAGGGGAACACAAAAAATACAACCGATGTCAAACTATGAATATGTTATTTTATCATAAAACTCTATAATTTAGTTTAAACATATATGTATTAACATGCTAGTGAATACTGAAGCTAATGTAAGAGTCCAAGTAGATACTTGCCAAAGATTTGACAGGATAAATCAGAAGAAAATACATATTTATATTGTAGATAATTGGTTGCGCCACCTGACATTTATGCACAGAAGAAAGAAATACAGTAAAAAAAAAAAAAAAAGGATTTAAAAACTTTGAAATGAAAACTTTGAAAACTTAACAAACATGACTGTTTTTAACACTATTTTCCAGACTCAAAAATATCCTTTCATCCATTTTGAGAAAACTTTTTAAAAATGTCTCTTTGGATGCTGTATGTGTCACTGACCCACTTTCTACTGTGTGTAAAGTTAAACCTGAACCTGCACATGCACATAGATATGAGTGGAAAGCAGACACTTTTCTACAAGGGATGCACCAATCCCATACCTGGATCGGATATCAGATTTTTTTTACGATTAATATCATAGTAAATTTACAAGGGTAAATGTTTGTGCCAAGCATGATACCTTCACTCACATGGCAAGGTATACAGTTCATTCATACAGATATCAGGTATCGGTATCGGATTGGCTCATAAAAAACTGGAACGGTGCATCTCTATGTTCTACATGCTGGGCTGTTGCAAAAAGAAAAACAAAAATCTCATGAGATTTCATAATAGAACAAGGAAGTCTCACGTTTTTAATATCGATGTGATATAGCAACAAAAAATATCACAATAGTTCAGTGTATTGATATTTTGTCATACTCCTAATCATCACCACCACCGTCATCATGCTGAAGACTCTCAAACAGTAAACTCAGTCCAAAACATGACAGGAAACAGAAACTAAAGGCAACCCGTGAGGACTGCTCTGTCAGAGCTTACCTGCCGTAGGTCGATGAAGGCCAGCTGGAGGGTGTCTCCTTGGAAACCAGGGACTGGCTCGGAGCTGGCAAACACTGACAGGAAACAGAAACAGACAACGCTGACATCACTCAACTCTCAGTCTGCAGCAGAGCACGGTTACGTTAGGGACGCTGAGTCACGATGGAGGCACGCCGGGCGCTCAGAGCGAACGTCACAAACCCGCCTCATTCTCAGAGTTGGTCCTGATGTTTGACATTCAGAGACAAAAACGCTCTGGACGCCAGAGAAACCGGGCCCGGTTGTTTCCGTTGCCTGTGTCTCTGCACGATAGCAGATGTAACTGAGCAGCTCGGCTTTATTTACTCCACGAGGCCTGAGAACGACACTGTCGGGCGTCCTTATGTCCTGACGCGGGACAGCAGGACGCCATTCAGAAACCCGGGACTGGACGCAGATCCCAGTTTATCCTCCATTGTCTTTGTAAAGTGAAGAGATTCCCAGAGTTCTTTGGTGTTTCCTGACCTGTCACATGTCTCTGCGTCATGACACTGAGTCGCTCCGAATGGTCGACGTCCCGCATCCTGATTTTCCAACTCTGCATGTTAGATGCTCAAAACGCACCGCTGGACAGCTGGACGCCGCTGAACACGCGTTCACATTGTTGTGTGTAAACCAGACGCCCCTGATGGCCCAATCGTGCTCGGTCTGAACACAGTTAAGGCCCATTTACAAATGCAGGCATGAAAAGTTCTGCCTTTTTCTGCCATTAGTGGTGCAGTAACAGTGCACTATTACTGCACCATTACTGGCTGAACGATTTTACCCGCAAATAGTTGTGCGAAAAAGTGTTTGCCTCCCTTCCTCATTTCTTACTTTTTGCATGTTTGTCACACTTAAATGTTTCATATCATCAAACAAATTTAAATGTGCGTCAAAGATAACACAAACACAAAATGCAGTTTTTGAATTAAGACTTTTATTAGTAAGGGGGGGTCCAAACCTCCATGGCCCTGTGTGAAAAAGTAATCCCCCCTCGTTAAACCATAAATTAACTGTGGTTTATCATCTTTGGAAAGCTGAGTTCAGTTTCTCTATCCACATCCAGGCCTGATTACTGCCACACCTGTTCTCCATCAAGAAGTCACTTAAATGGGGGATTATCACGCTTCTGTGTTCCGAACTTCTGGTTTGAAACACTTAGATGTCCCACTTCCGGCCCAGTTCAATGTCCCTGCTTTACTTCGTAGATAACGTGAATAAACGCCAACCCTACTGAAATTTTCACGGATTCCAGACTGAAGTGATACTAAGGAAGAAGTGAATCAAAGCGATTCTCCAGAGTGAAGGGCCGAACTTTATAATAAAACAACGTAGCATGTTTTTTTGCAGCCGGTGGGGCACAACACCGGCATGCTAGCATTAGCCAGCTAGCGTTTACCGACATGCTTAACTTTTTGTGTCTTAAAACACACAAACATCTGAAAATCGGGTCTGTACCCCCCCCGTTTCCAGTGGAACAACTGGGGACTGCCAAGAAAGGAGACGCTTTCAGATGCTTGTGTGGTTTCAGCCACACAAAGTTAGGCATGTCATCGAGCTGGCTAATGCTAGCCTGCTAACAGTAGTCCGCCAGCTACTACTCTGTTAAACTTTGTAAATCGGATAAACGCCAATGCCAAGTTTTCATTCCAGACTGAAGTGATGCTAAGGAAGAAGTGGATTAAAGCGATCGATTCGCCGCGGTGAAGGACCGAACTTTATAATAAAACGACACACGTTTGTTTGTGGCCGGCAGACTATACAGTCGTGTTAGCAGGCTAGCATTTGCCAGCTCGATGACGTGCCTAACTTTGTGCGGCTGAAAACACACAAGCATCTGAAAGCGTCTCCTTTCTTGGCAGTCCCCAGTTGTTCCACTGGAAACGGGGAGGTACAGACCCGATTTTCAGATGTTTGTGTTTTAAGACGCACAAAGTTAAGCACGTCAGTAAACGCTAGCTGGCTAATGCTAGCATGCTGTGAAGTGCCGGTGTTGTGCCCCACCGGCGACAAACAAACGTGTGTTTTATTATAAAGTTCGGCCCTTCACCGCGGCGAATCGATCGCTTTGATCCAGCTTTTGATCCAGTATCACTTCAGTTTAGAATGAAAACTTAAATATGTTTGGAGTTTATCCGATTTAAACAGTATAACAGAGCAGGAACGGCTGTCGTTAACATGGCCCGGAAGAGGAAGTGTCCAAATACCGGGAAGTTCCGGTAAGCGTGATAATCCCCTATAGGACCTGCCTGACAAAGTGAAGTAGACCAAAAGATCCTCCAAAGCTAGACATCATGCTGCCATCCAAAGAAATTCAGGAACAAATGAGAAACAAAGTCATTGAGATCTATCAGTCTGGAAAAGGTTCCAAAGCCATTTCTAAAGCTTTGGGACTCCAGAGAACCACAGTGAGAACCATTATCCACAAATGGTGAAAACATGGAACAGTGGTGAACCTTCCCAGGAGGGGCCGGCCGATTCTGTCAGCAAATAAATGTGTTAAATAGACTAAACATGTAAAAACAAAAAACGGCAAATTTATTGGTCGCACATGCGCAAGTAGATGAAACATTTACTCCCACTGTCTCACATTTTAGTGCAAAATGCGAGCGTTTGGTCGCAGCCTGGAGCCCTGCTGTTGGGCCCCAAAAACTGAACAGCAGAAACAGGGAATATGTGGGGATAAAAAAAGTGTTCAAAGAAAAAAAAAAAACTGTAGTCCAGAATAAAAAGCAGAATTGATGATTTTGTCTGTAATAAGCTTTAAAGCTCAATATTTCATTTAAATTGTAATAAATCATTGTAAAAAGCAAACAAGATGTCGCTTCAATCTATGCAGAAAAGCAATGAGATGGATTCAGATTTCCCGACTTCATACTGTCTTCTTTGCTGACATACATGCTGGTATCAGTCAGCTGTGGTCATGATAAGCATCGTCATCCAGGTTAAAACATTATGGGTGGTATAATATTACTTCTGTATTGAATAATACATAATCTCTTCACGTAAGAAGAGAACTGACTGAAAGAAAAAATCAGTTTTTGGCTTACCTTGACAACAGAGAAACAAAATAAGGAGAGAAAATAAGATGTAATATAATAAAAAATAATCTAAAATTTTCATTTCCATTTAGAAATAATTTATTTCCTCTATTAGTTCAAAGTAGTTCTGCTTTTCTATCCATATTTGCAAATACATTACACCACATGTATAAATGTCCTTTTCAAATGAAGTAGTTTCACGTTAAATGAGTTGAAAGGAACAGAATAATTTCTACTCACGTTCACACTGGATGACATCCAGGTTGAACTGCTGAATGGCCCCCATACTGATCTGTTTGAGCTCCGTGTCCAGCAGCATCTGCATCAGCGACGTGGACAGATGCTTACAGGCCGACATGCAGGCCGTCTGCGCCACTTTTCCCTGGACAGACAGAAGACCGAGGCCGGAGGAAGGTTAGGACATGCGAGGAGGGAAAGACGAGAGTCAGGACAGAAAAGAGACGGGATGAATGGAGACGAAAGGAGGAGAGCAGCTCAGAGAGGACCAGTGGATGAGAGCGATGAAGAACAAAAGAAGAAATGCTTTGTGCAAAGATTAGAAGAAGAGCTTGAAGTGAATAGATTAGAGGAATAAGAGAAATGGGGGATGACAAATTAGATGAGTAAAAATAACTCAGTATGTTTTTTCCCCTTCACTGGAGTTTGTGGTTTAAGAGCAGAAAGACAGACAGAGACAGAAAGATGTGAAATGAAAGTCACAGCAGTCAGAACCACCTACAACCAAAGCCAGGTGTCAGGAACCTCTGGGCTGATGATGATGATGATGGATTTATAAACGCAGCAGCTGTTGGTGGCGTGTACAGGTACGGCACAGATGCCACGGGTGACGTAGCATTTATGCAGCAACAGCTGTTCAGAAAGGTATTCTGAGCAGAACATCTTTCTTTCAGTTTCTGGGATTTATCTCTTAATTTTCACAGGAGTGTTTATTTATTTCTTCATCTTGTAGAATCAACAGTGTTCAGTGGGAGGCTGCATCAGGTTCGCTGTGGAACGGAGAGGAACAGAAATTCCTTCCTGCCAGCAGCATCACCCTGAAGAACAAGACTGACTGATTATTATTGTTGTGTTGTTATTTTGTTATATTGTTCAGAAAAAAACAAAACAAAACAGCGAGCCTACGACCACACTGAATTTCCCCTCTGGCATAAATGAAGTATTTTTCATTTCATTACAAGTCATCAGTCAGTCGTTTTCTGTACCGCTTATCCAGTTCAGGGTTGCTGGAGCCCATCCCAGCTATCATCAGGTGAGGGGCAGGTGCACCTGGACAGGTCTCCAGTCTGTCACAGGACCAACACAGACAGACAGACAACCATCCACTCACATTCATTCCTAGGGACGATTTAGAGTGATCAGTTAACGTAACATCGTGTCTTTGGACGGTGGGAGGAAGCCGGAGAACCCGGAGAGAACCCACGCATACACGGGAGAACATGCAAACTCCACACAGGAAGGCCACGGTTGGAATTGTTCCAACCCCTCTCCAGCCGGGAATCGAACTAGCGGCCTTCTTACTGTGAGGTGCTAACCACCACTCCATAGGGATGCACTGATTGCGAAAGTCTGGGCCGAAACCGATACCGATGTTTAACATAACAACTTGGCCGATGGCCGATGTTTTCTATTTTTATTTATTACTTTGTGCCACAGAAATTTACAAGTCTTTCAGTTCTTCATCAGTCTGTCCTTGAATGAGCACAAATTCAATCAGACCAATTTATGAAACAGAAACAAGCTCTTTTCTGAAAGCTTTTCAAAAACCTAGGACTGATAATCACAAAAAGATGCTTCAGTATATTGCCCAACAAAATTGAGTCGTTTTAGCCTAATAAACAAAAACATACTCAGTGAGAAGATTATTTTCATGGCCCAATAAAAAATATTTGTGGAGCATGTACTGCAAACTGCGTAACACTGATCTTTTTCTGAAACGGTAAAATATTGCCACACGACCGCCGCAATCTTCGTTTCTCTACTATATATAATATATATATATATATGTATATATAGGCTATATAATAATCGGCCACTGCCATTGGCGAATGTCATTTCTATTTGCCGATGGCCAGCCGATGCATCGGTGCATCCCTACCATTCCACCATGCAGCCAACATATGAGCTTCAGTAACATCCATTCCTGATCCGTCGGGTTCAGGATGACCTTGGTCCACCTTTGCAGCTAGAACAGCTTCATCTTCTGGGAAGGCTGTCCACAAGGTTTAGGAGTGTTTCTGGGAATCTTTGACCATCTTCCAGAAGCACATTTGTGAGGTCACACTGATGTTGGACCAGAAGGCCTGGCTCTCAGTCTCCGCTCTGATTCATCCCAAAGGTGTTTTATGGGGTTGAGGTCAGGACTCTGTGCAGGCCAGTCCAGTTCCTCCACACCAGACTCTGCATCCAGGTCTTCATGGACCTGCTTTGTGGTGCACAGTCATGTTGGAAGAGGAAGGGGCCAGCTCCAAACTGGTCCCACAAAGTTGGGAGCATGGAATTATCCAGAATGTCTTGGTATGCTGAAGCATTCAGAGTTCCTTTCACTGGAACTAAGGGGCCAAGCCCAGCTCCTAAAAACACCCCCACACCATAATCCCCCCTCCACCAAACTTTACACTTGGGCACAAAGCAGTCAGACAAGTACCGTTGTCCTGGCAACCGCCAAACCCAGACTCCTCCATCAGATTACCAGATGGAGAAGCGTGATTGGTCCTCCAGAGAACGCCTCCACTGCTCTAGAGTCCAGTGGCGGCTGCTTTCCACCACTGCATCCACGCTTTGCATCGCACTTGGTGATGTATGGATGGATGCAGCTGGTCGTCATGGAAACCCATTCCATGAAGCTCTCTGTCACTGTTCTTGAGCTGATCTGAAGGCCACATGAAGTTTGGAGGTCTGTAGTGATTGATTCTGCAGAAAGTTGGCCACCTCTTCTCACTATGAGCTTCAGCATCGCTGACCCGCTCCATCAGTTTACGTGGACGACCACTTCATGGCTGAGCTGCAGAGATCACATCTCTCCAGTTTAATCTCCTTTTCATTGTCTCCCTGCTGAATCCAGAACAGAATCAATAATTATTCTCGTCACAGAGCTCTGGCTAGGCCTTCTTTCCTGTCGTCTCCACGCTCAGCCAGGCAAACGGCCGTCCTTCCTGGTTCTGGTTCTGGTGGAGGTTTTTCTCTCCACTGCCTCCTCGTGCAGCTCAGGAAGGAGGATTGAATCAAGGAGAAGATTTAATGTGATCCACTGGTTTCCTTACAGCTTATTATTTCTATAAATTGGTTTATATGAACAAAGTTATTTTAAACTGATGTGATCATATCATGGGTTTGTTATCATGGGATTCTAACTGACTCCAGTGAATTACATTGCATCTGCAAAAGCGAGTTAAGATGTTTTTGTCTTAAATGAGCAGTTACAGATAAAGCTGAGCTAAATTAAACCACAAATTACAGAACAAAAACACTTTAATAACAGCTGTTGCCATTAATCTGTACTGATGTTTATGTTGCCAGGTAAATTAGTAAATTTAAGGTTCCAGTGCAGCAACCCAGAAGTTCCTGTTGACCTGGTAGCATTTATGCCCCACAGTTTAATCACAGCTGGCTTCACTGTCAGGGTATGAGCAGAGGCAGGCCTGAAAGTGAAGCCACGACATGTCCGGGGTCATGGACACCATGATCATCCTGCTGGGAGTCAAACTCGCACATATTCTCAAAAGGGACGCTGGATCCCTTCTGATAATTTAAGGCCTGATGTCATGCACACTCATATTTAAAAGTTCAACAGAAGAAACAAAAATCAAATCTTGGGGGGTGGGGGTGGGGTTGGGGGGGGACGGGGAGCATGCAACTGGGGAAATGTAGGCAGACAAAAGAAAATAAAAAGGTGGAGATCTGAGCCAAGATGATTTAGTCACATCTGATGTTGCTTTGACGCTGCTTGAAAATCAGATTTGGCATCAACTCCAACAGCTCTGCAGACCTGCTGTGGCATTGCTGCTCTCGTCTAATATGATCCATTCTTTCCTAAAACCCCCCCCTGAAGTTTGAGACTGAGGCTCTGAACAGACTTGTGCTGGCTCTCTGTGGTCATGGGGCTTTGTAAACCTGTGCTGTAGCATTTTCCTGCCACCCAGGGGCAGCTTCAGCAATCTGTGGAACAATCAGGGGCCGTATTCATCAAACTTCTTAGAATTACTCTCAGGAACAAGAATCTAATTATGAGTAAAAAAAATCTGAGCTGAAAGTCGCTCTTAAAAGTTACTGATCAAGTGTCTCGCTCACTTTTAGCGACGTGTAGGACTGAATCTTAAAGGCGTTACAGAAGATGTTTCAACAATTTTTGCAATACTGGGTAAAATTGGGTTCACTACTCCATATGCTATGATGAATTAAAAGCTTTATATATTATTCTACATCAGCTGTGAAAGTAACGGGGCTGAAAAACATCCTCCATCCTCGGCCCGTGCAGAAAATAGAACAGGAGCCGAAACAATTGCTCCACGCAGCACGCTGAATTTGGCGCTGCGGGCCGCGGCGCCTGATGTGGTCGTCTGTTAACATGGGTGCCGAAATGAAACTGCTGCGCTTCGGCGCGCCTCTGCATGCAGACTTTAGAAAATTGATGAACAGCTTTTACTCTCAAGTTTGAGAGTAGGAGTAAGTTCCCCAAATTCTCAGCACTTAGGACTGGAATGACTCTAAGACTCTTGATAAATACGGCCCCTGGATCTTAAGCTGTCAGAGTGGACAAAGTTCTGCTTTGTGATGGAGTAAAACTAAGTTCATAAAAATAAAGTCTGGCAAGGGTAGCTATTGTCTGAACTTGTCACCCATCTGCCTTGGCACAGGTTGAAAGCTCAGACTTCCTACTTAAAGACAGGGAATACTTAGTGTCATTTATGTATATGCATCAATTATACATCTTCTAAAAAATGACGTGTGAAGTTCCCCAAGGTTCCATGCTGGGCCCCTTACTGTTCAGCATCTACAGGCTTCCACCAGCCCAGATCATGGAAACAAGCCAAATATCTGATCATGATTACGCTGATGACACTTGGCTCTATATGACTGTCCCATCAGGGGAGTCCGGTCCCACACACAGCTTCAGTTTGTGTCTCAGTCAAATGTTAAACAGTCATTAAAGCTGGGACCAAATCAGACTTTTCCCACCTGAAGAAGAAATCTAGAAAAAGGGGACTGATGATTCAGCACAATTTAGAAAAACTTCATTATTATCTGTTTCAACTAGTCTCGATTACTGTCATGAAGTTCTTACAAGTCTTTCTAAAAACTCAAAAGCACAACTGCAGCTGATCCAGATTGTTCATGTCCTCACAATTACCAGAAAAAAACGAAGATATCGTTCCATTTATCTCTACACTAGTTCTGGTCCAGAATATGCATTTGATCTGCTGACTCAGACTGAACATTTAATTTTTCCTGCTCCTGACATCTGGAACAAACTACCAGAAATCTACCTGAAGTCTGATCCAGACCTGCAGAGTCCTTGAAAACCTGAAGTCT
This sequence comes from Atherinomorus stipes, assembly GCA_023101725.1. Lineage (NCBI taxonomy): Eukaryota > Metazoa > Chordata > Actinopteri > Atheriniformes > Atherinidae > Atherinomorus > Atherinomorus stipes. The sequence continues at coordinate 136,163 of JALJCO010013772.1, read as the reverse complement.
GATCCGAACCTTGGTTCTGCTAAATCAGATGCTATTTTTTTTCATTTGTCAACACTTTTAATTAAACTAGAGTTTTTATTTCTAAATCTACTGTCATTCATTTGTAAACTGTTTACGTAACTGTATGTATTCTTCTGTCTCTTTTGTTTTTCTGAGGACTAGTGTCCGCTAGGATCCTTAAAAAAAAATTAAATTTACTGCCACAAACATTGTTCCTCCTACTCTGGCACTGAAACACACAACACATTTTAAGGTGGTAACATCACTTGAGATGCTCATTTCTACTGTCTTTTCTACGCGCTTTCCTCTGTTTCTGCCTCCAGTTACAGCAGCGATATATATATTTACAGCTGTGTGAAAAAGTGTTTATCTCCTTCCTGATTTCTTACTTTTTTGCATATTTGACACACTTAAAGGTTTCAGATCATCAAACAAATTAGAATGTGAGTCAAAGATAACACAAGTAAACAGAAAATGCAGTTTTTAAATAAAGGTTTTTATTAGTAAGGGAGGAAAAAAATCCAAACCTCCATAGCCCTGTGTGAAAAAGTGATTGCTCCCCCCTGTTAAAACATAAATAAACTGTGGTTTATCATCTTTGGAAAGCTGAATTCAGCTTCTCTATCCACATCCAGGCCTGATTACTGCCACACCTGTTCTCCATCAAGAAATCACTTAAATAGGACCTGCCTGACAAAGTGAAGTAGACCAAAAGATCCTCAAAAGCTAGACATCATGCTGCCATCCAAAGAAATTCAGGAACAAATGAGAAACAAAGTCATTGAGATCTATCAGTCTGGAAAAGGTTCCAAAGCCATTTCTAAAGCTTTGGGTCTCCAGAGAACCACAGTGAGAACCATTATCCACAAATGGTGAAAACATGGAACAGTGGTGAACCTTCCCAGGAGGGGCCGACCGACCAAAATGACCCAAAGAGCACAGCGACGACTCATCCAAGAGGTCACAAAAGACCCCAGAACAACATCCAAGAACTGCAGGCCTCACTTGCCTCAATGAAGGTCAGTGTTCATGACTCCCCCATCAGAAAGAGACTGGGGGGGCAAAAATGGCTGCATGGCAGAGTTCCAAGACCAAAACCACTGCTGAGCAAAAAGAATATAAAGGCTCGTCTCAGTTTAGCCAGAAAGCATCTTGATGATCCCCAAGACTTTTGGGAAAATACTCTGTGGACTGACGAGACAAAAGTGGAACTTTCTGGAAGGTGGAGGTCCCATTACATCTGGCGTAAAAGTAACACGGCATTTCAGAAAAGGAACATCATAGCAACAGTAAAATATGGTGGTGGTAGTGTGATGGTCTGGGGCTGTTTTGCTGCTTCAGGACCTGGAAGACTTGCTGTGGTAAATGGAACCATGAATTCTGCTTCTACCAAAAAATCCTGAAGGAGAACGTCCGGCCATCTGTTGGTGACCTCAAGCTGAAGCGCACTTGGGTTCTGCAGCAGAACAATGATCCAGAACACACCAGCAAGTCCACCTCTGAATGGCTTAAGAACAACAACATGAAGACTTTGGAGTGGCCTAGTCAAAGCCCCCACCTGAATCCCATTGAGATGCTGTGGCATGACCTTAAAAAGGCGGTTCATGCTGGAAAAGCCTCCAATGTGGCTGAATTACAACAATTCTGCAAAGATGAGTGGAACAAAATTCCTCCACAGCGCTGTAGAAGACTCACTGCCAGTTATCACAAACGCTTGATGCAGCTGTTGCTGCCCCCCCTTTACTAATAAAAATCTTCATTTAAAAACTGCATTTTGTGTTTACTTGTGTTATCTTTGTCTCACATTTAAATTTGTTTGATGATCTGAAACATTTAAGTGTGACAAACATGCAAAAAATAAGAAATCAGGAAGGAGGCAACACTTTTTCACACAGCTGTATATATATATATATATATATATATATATATATACGTAGTAGATAAGTGTTATAGCAAAGTGTAAATTAGAGTATACCTTAGAAAAGCACTTTGTGTTGCATTTTAATGGCATGAAAAGTGCTTTATAAATTAAGCTTGATTTGATTTGATTTGAAAATATGTGTATCATAAAAAATTGTTTATATGATAGAATGTATAGTGTTATAGTTTAAGTATGTGTATGAATATGAATGTACATGTAAATATAGTATATGTGTGAATGTAAAGAAGAATGTAATAGCAACCACAAAGGTAAAATGAACTGGATAGATTACATGGTTCTATGACTTCCTGTGTGTTTTATAGTTTGGTTTTGATTATTTTGTATATTTTTGTTTTTGATTATTTTTTGTATATATTTTTTAATGTTCATATAAATTTTTTGTTTTTTGTTTTTGTTATAGCAAGCTACAGCTACTGGGGATCTTAAATAAACTAAACTAAACTGTGACATCGGTCATGAAAGGGTCTACATCACTCAGCATTTGATAATGTTTACGGGAGCTGAGAGAGACGCAGATTGATGTCTCTGTGTGAATCCCTCAACTATCACTTTCATAAAGTAGAAAAGACTGACTTTCAACAAATAAGTAAAAAAAAAGTCTAATTTCCAGCAACTGTGAGAGGAAGTGCAGCTGAAAGGCGCCCTGGGTCACTCGCTGTCCTACCTGATGAGAAAATCTTATGTCTGCCCATGAATGTCGTCACTAAGAGCTAGAACAGGTGCCAGCAGAGCAACAAGCCTAAACGAGTGGAGTTTCTGCATTCAAACATAAGCATGCGCTGCATGTCCCCACTGCCTGTAGAACAGCAAGAAAACGTTAGAAAATCCAGGCAGGAATACTCACCGACATTGATGCATGGTCATTGTTGTTATTCTGAGCAGAGAGCCCCAAACCAACCAAAAATGGAAGGAAGGGGAGGAAGGGAGGGAAAGGACAGGAAAAAAATGTGGCAACAACAAATGGACAGGAGGAATTAAATTCAACTAGGTATCTCAGATGTTTGACAAGTCAAATTAATCAAGGAGAAACAAATCAGCTGTTCATCACAAAAGGTGAGAATGGGGGAGGTGGGAAACGAGAACGAAAAGAAAGGTTGGTTCAACACATGAGAAGCAGTGCTGGAGAGAGGAGCAAGCAGGTGGTCCACGGAGACTGGACGATGGTCTGGACAGACGGTCCCAGAGCTGGCTGGGACCAAGACACACAGTAACGGACCAAGTCCTTCACATTCCGCCACCACCACATGAGCCTCATGTCAGTAAAACCACAGCTAGCATGCACATGAACACGCACACATCCGTACGCACACACCCGTACGCACACACACATACGCACACACACATACGCACACACACATACGCACACACACGTACGCACACACACATACGCACACACACATACGCACACACAAAGTTTCAACATGTGAACACACTCATCCTCAGACAGGCCACACTTTTATTCAGGGATGTGATGTCATGTGCTGGTATGAAATTCTGATGGTATGATAACCTTGAGCTAAAATATCACGGTTTCACGGTACACCATGGTATCATGACTACGCTCTTAAATACTGTTTATTTATAGTCTTAAAAGTGTCTGGGTAAATAAAAACAACTTATTTTGGTTGAACAATGCCCTTTATTGGAACATCTGTACTTTCTTCCTTTGATGTTTAATGGCGTCGGCGTTGGCAAGCCACATGAATTTAGCGCCACCTACTGGGAGCAGTGTCCGAAATGACCTTTGTGATTCACCGGCTAAGTTGGCCGGTAGATGCAAAAATCCACCGGCCAAGCTTATTTTTTACCGGCCAAAATATCGAACTGTTTTACACTAAAGCAGTTTGACAGTGACGTGGTTTTGCTGCCCAGAGCAGCTGAACAGAATCAGATATGCTGGAAGCTGTTTGGAGAATCATTTTAATGCTCGCTTATCTACTGAGCTTTAAGAAAGGCTGCACATCAACACTATTTATCAAACAACACGCTGTCGGATTAGGGCTGGGCGATATGGACCAAATATCATATCACAATGTATTTATTTTAGATGTACAATACATACCGGTATTTTTACCCTTTTGTCTGAAAGTTTCATTTCATATCAAACAGCTGTTTTTTAGTATTGAAACATGTTTCGCGTAAAGGTATCGCTCCACTGCAGCGATGGAACTGATGAAACACTGGTTAGAAATGTTTGTTAGATCACGGTAATTAAAGGTAGAGTCCGACGTTTCCCCCCTGAAAATAAATGTTAGACTTGTGCAAGTGAAATCCATCTCAAACTGTTTGGGCCTCTGCTCGCGTGTTGTGGCGTGTTTGAATGCAACTCTCTCCTCCTGCCTGTAATTGACTCTTTAGCTTTGTTTTTTGTGTTCAGGACGTTTCTGGGGGGAGATTTCTGTTTATATCACAGTCCAAAGACAGAACTAAGGATATGACGCTGTGTGGGAATAAGCTCATGATTGGAGCAGATGCCAGTCACTCAAACTCTCCAAGGAAAAAGAAAGAAAGAAAAAACGGCAGCACCGAAGAAAAGGTAAGAGCTTTAGATAGTGCAAGATGGAAAACCAGGCTGCTTCTGAGCTCTGAAGGAGTCGTTGAAGCTGAATAGTTTGAAGAACGAGGCGGCCTTTAGCCTGAGAGGGAGGGGCGCCAAGTTTGAATGCTGCTGTTTGCAGACAGGAACGGTGGGGGGACTTCAGACTCTACCTTTAAAGGGATATTCTGTAAGTTCTCCTGTTATTTATTCACAAAAACTGATTATTTGTTTCAAAAGTGTTTTTTCATTAATCAGTAATCACTCCCATCAACAAACTGAAGTGCTCCTCTAAGTTCTAAATTTGCCGTTCGTATCATTCATTTACACATTGAGCGGGGCGGCTCGGTGAGGGCTGCCATGTCGTATCGCCATGTTTTTGCGTTCGGGAGAAGCGTGACGGCAGGAAAACAGAGAAACTCACCGGACACACCGGAGTTTTCAGCTCAGTTCGAGGTAATGCCTTTGAAAAGTCACCGTGCTGCAGTGGGAGAAACCAGCGTCTCACTGATGCTGCGTTCACGTGGAGTCGGGCAGACGGCCGTTGGTAACAAACCAGATGTCATTTTAATCAATGAAGCCGAGTGAAAGACGGTAAAACATGGGTCAGGGAAAACAATACGACATCGCCATGACAACGAATCAGATGTGGACTGATGTCACTGTAACTGACGGACCACGTCTTCACATAGAGGCCGGTGGTAACTTTACATGCAGCGGATGTCGTCGGTCTGCCCGGTTTCACGCGAACGCAGCATGAAAAGTACGACGGAGCTGCTCCCGATTACACAATGTCCCTTTAAGGATAGTTGGCTGGCTTTTGTGATTTCTTTGTAAAGGATTGTCTTCCAGACAGTTCAGATAATAGGGGCGGGAAAAAATATCGATAAACTGAAATATTGCAATATTTTCATATGCTGATATCATATCTATGTTTAAAAATGCGGCATCGATCTATTTTACTGATGAAATCTCGCAAGATATCGTTTTGTTACGAAATCTCATGAGATTTCACAAAATACCGCAAGATCTCATCGTTGTGTTACGTAATCTCGCAGTATTTCGGAAAACGGAAAATTTAGTGGCATTTGGCGCCTGGAGTGTTAATTTCAGACCCTGACTGGGAGTGTGCATCAGGACAGGCGGCGTGCACCTGACTTACACTCTCTCCCTGTGATTCATAAACAGAATGAAGTTCATACCGCCGTCACGGTATGACGGGAAATGTAATGGTTTTCATACCGCTACGTTTTTATACCGTGGTATACCTGGAAACCGGCACATCCCTAGTGATGAACACAAGAACAGAAGAAAAACACATGGTAGTAAAAAAATAAGAACTCTCACATTCCCACTTATGAGCAAAAGAAAACCAACCTGCATCTGGACAAAACGGAACAGAAGTGAAACCATGAGGATGAGGGAAGTGGCTGCAGCTCCCAGAGAGGCTGGGAGGTTCGGCCATGGGTGGAGGATGGATGCAACCTACCGGGAGGTGTGTGAAGACCTGGAAGGTGGAACGCAGGAAGTTGATGAGGTCCATGAGGTACCCCGAGGCACGGCCGTCGGACTCAGCCATGCCCCACTCGTAGTCTGCTAGCTGGATGAACTCATCGATCTTCTGGTTCAGTTTGGTGTAGATCTCACCCTCCGCAGCGTGCCGAGCGTCCTACACAGCATCCAGGATTTAGCAGTTAGGTAGTGACAACGTCGCTGTGGGTGAAGATGGAAACAGCGCCAACGGCTCTGTGGCAGGTCATTAGCCCTTTAAAGGTACAGTCTGTAAGAATTACTGCCATCTAGTGGTAGGGCTGGGCGCTAAAGGCCAAAAATAAATATCACCATACATTGAGCAGTTCACCTCGGTAACGATAAATGGAGGATAAACCTCCTATAAACCAGCCAAAACAGACAAAACCTACTTTTACTTTCATTTCATTAAAACAGATATTCTGCATTAACTGGAGCTTCACGTGACTTTGTGTTTGGCAGATAGATTAACAGGTTCTCAATAAAAACCCAGTAGATGTTTAGGACATATGAGAAGTACTGTGGAACTGAAATACAAACATACCAATATACAAATGAATGAATGAATTATTAATTATTAAACTAATAAACTCAAATGAGTTTGATTCTTATTTACATATGAGCAAATATTACTTTGTGTCCATGAAAACCAGTGCTGAGTCTTCCATTAAATGCACACATGACTATCGATTAGCATGAATGCTAACTTAACATTGAAAAAGCCATAAACAGGCTAACGCAATTAGCATCACTAGCGTTGTCAAAACGTTTAACACAAACATCGTTCCTTCAAATGTTTATCACTTTACACTGACATCAGATAAACGTCACTGATCATTTACAGACAGATGTTGTACAGAAAACATGTGAAAGATGATGAAAAACACGAAGCTCCAGTGCAGGAATGTCACGTTATAGAAACTACGGCAAGTTGGAGAGAACAAAAATGTCCCGTGCGGCAATTCCACTGCCGGCTTTCTTAAAGACACACAACGTAACTTTTGGAGCTTAAAAATCTGCGTTTCTGACTCGTTCTGATGTCACACCAACATTCATTTTGCGCATTTTCGAGCCGTCTCTGCCCAGCGGCGTCCTGAGGCTCAGAAACAGCAGGATATAAGATTCCCATCCGGGACGCGACTGTGACGTTGCAGCCGACTAATGGTTGCAGCACCGCGTCACTCACTAGCAACCGGATTTAAACCAGGTATCAACACCGCGGGTGCTTTGAACGCATCATGTCGGATTTGGTAAAGAAACGCAAGGAAACATCACCGGAGGAAGAGGAGAAGAAAGAGGAAGGGACAGAAGAAGAGTCAAGATAAGACTGTCTGTTACCGGCTGGAGGGAATCACAGTACAGGTACGATACAAGATGGATGCTAGTTTAGCTGCCGATGGGGGGGGGGGGGGTCACTGAGAAAACTGATAAAAGTTCCATTGTGTGTCTTTAAAGGCGCCGGAGCACCGAACATACCGACATGGGAAAAATGACGTCGGTTATCGCTGTAAATGTCGGTAAGCTTTCAGTTTATCGCCCAGCCCTATCTAGTGGTAAAGACGGGTACTTAAAAGAAAAGATGTTTTCTTTCAAATGACCTCATATTCCAGCACTGTTGTGAATGTACGGTGGCCGTTAGCGGCCAAACTTCTCCCAGAGATGAAGCTGTTTTCATGTGTGAGTGGATCAGTGGTCTCAGGTGCAGCTGTGACTGGACTATGAGGAACTACGTCTGATGTGTTTAAGACGTCACTGATCCCAAACTTTCTCCAACTCCCATTAAACAAAGCTGCTACAGCAGTTTTAAAGTTCAGAGTTCTTACTTCACTCATATTGTTTTGTCCATTTAGGGACACCGTAGTAAAGATGGCACCCCCAGCAAGTAGATATAAATGACCCATTCTCAGAAAATAAACATATAACAGCTGATCTAGTGAAGCGATTACACATCAGTGGAAACAGTTTTAAATTATACATTAAATTCTTCTGACCTGATTTTTGACACACAGTACTAGGGATGTAACGATATTGGCGATATTGGTGATATTGCTGATATCACGATATCGCTGTAGGGAAACTGCCACAAAGTTGTCGTGGTCTTGTCACAGTATTAAACAGCGTATCTCTTGGGACAAAACTAATAGTCTCCAGTCCGCTCTATGCGTAGCGTGATACGCTGAACTACATAGACCATGATCCTTTGCTGCCAGTGCGCTGTTTTGGGCCAATGGGAGCGCACGTAGCCCCCCCACACAGGAAAAACAGGTGAAAGGCGGTCAGGTGAACATTGAAACAGCTGTTTTTGGTCGGTTATTCTTCCACGAGAAGCTTCATCCGTGACGCTGAGGGGATCGCTGTGTTAACCCGGTGAGTTTATATGTGACCACCAACCTGGTCCGTGCACGCGGTGATGTCCGTGTATGTAAACGCCTCGCGTGTGGTACTCATTTTCGTATCAGCTGTGCGTTAAAACTCTCGGTCCGTGTCCGTGACCACGACCTCGGCTTCGGGTTCGTCTGCGTTCGTCCGGGAAAGCAGGCAGAAACGTTCCCAGCTTCCCCGTTTACCTTGAACGTGGACAGGCCGTAGAGTCGAGTTGTGTGCACGGTTTCTGGCGACACGTTGGTGATGTTGGTGATGAACTCCTCCAGGTACCTGCAGGCCTGCTCCAGGTGGGTGGTGTTGATGATGATCTGCACCAGCTGCACACACACAGGTTCAGTTTTACAGCGTTGTGGTACGCCACATGCTAGCTCAGTGAGGGGCGGCTCCCACCTCCGTCAGGCCGATGTGAGGCTTCTTGATGAGGTTTTGCAGACAGCTGCTGAGAGTTCTCGTTAGCAACAGGTTGGTGGATTTCCGCAACATGTCGTCGATTTCTGTTGAGCTGGACACAGAAAGACCAGATGATTATGTACGGTTCCACCGCGGCCTGGGCGAACACGACGCTGACTGCAGGGTGACACCTGGAAGGAAGAGTTCTGGCCAAACGGCCTGATTGTTCTGAATCAATGCACTCACTTAAATGCTAGTTGGTAACCATGGCAACGGAAACACAGAACATACATTAACATTCAGGGTTCCTACACATTTGAACAAGTTAAATTTGAGACCTTTTTACGACCACTCAGAACAGAATTTAATACCCGTTTCACGGACACACTGGCAGGAACAAAGACGTTTACAAAGATGATGTCAGAAAAGATAAACCGAACAGCAACTTTTGTCCACCATTACCTTCGTCCATCATCGCTACGCGGTTTTAAATTTTCTTCCAAAAGGTGAAGAAGATGTTCACACGAACACGCAAACGTCCGGCTGGCAGGTGACGGCTGTGCAAAGACCTGCGCTGATCTCTTCCTGATTGGCTGATTTTAAAGCTCTGTCAGAATCTACTGGTTGGGAAAAACACGGGAATCAGATTTTTTTTGTTCTTTGTTTTTTTCACTGTCATTTTTCCAAATGATGGAAATCTGTTGGAGCTGGAACTGTAACGGTGCACAAACATCAGGGTTCGGTATGTACCTCAGTACACAAGTCACGTTTTTTTTTTGTTTTTTTCGGTACAGTAATGGAAAAAATACAAATATGTTTTATTAACAAGTTTTCTAAAATGGAAAATCAAAGCTGTTTGTTTTGTTTGTTTTTCTGCTATATTGTTTGAATGAGAAAAAAAGAAAACATAAATAAAGAAAATAATTTAAAATAAAATCCTGCTGTTTGTTTTTTGTACGGAAGAGGATTAGGGCCACTGAAAAATTAAAATTCTGAGAAAAAAGTCAGAATTTGGACTTTTTCAGAAATTGGAAAAAAAAGTTTTTTTCCTGAAATTTTATTTTAAATGTTCTGGGAAAACATCAGAATTCTGGGATTAACAATAGTTTAATAATGTTGGTGATGTTCTAAGTCCTGATTGGTGGAATGAGTCTGTGTGCAGCGCTGGGCGACCCACCTGCGGTGTAGTGACTCGGAGAACTTGAGGCTGGCGTAAATGAACTCTTTGACTTGTGCGTAGATCTGAGGGACAGACTGGGACATCGGCAGCTTCTTCGGAAAGTCCTGCTGCTCGCACACAGACAGAGAACACGGCAAACGAAATCAGCTTCATCATCTAACGCAGGTAAACGTGCACACGGAAAGGTGGATTCACCTTCTCTATCTCAGCATCATGGAACGGAAAGCGGCTGACCACCAGCTTGTACTCCTCCTCCGTCTCAATGGGGATTGGACTGTAGTTGTCCAACTCAAAGATTTCTCTGTGGGGAAAACAACGTGCTTACCTTTCATGCACATCTTCAGTTTTAGTATCAAACATAATCAGCGCCACAGTTTCACACAAATACTCAGCAACGTCGGTTCAGACATTCGAGGAAAGAAAAGATCAAACTCCTCATGAAAGCTTTCATTTAAAATAAAGATCCAGTTTTTTCTGATCCAATCTGATACCAATACCTGGGCTGATACCGATCCGATGAATGAACTGTGTACCTTGTCATGTGATGAAGGCATCAAGCTTAATGTAAAGATTTATTCTTTCTTTTTAAGAAAAAAAGGTAACAAATTAAGACAGATTTAAATTAGGGGTGGGGAAAAAATATCGATACAGTGAAATATCGTGATATTTTCATATGCCGATTTCATATTGATATTTAAAAACTAAATATTGATCTATTTTACCAACAAAATCTTTTGTTTTATTCTATTCCTAAATTAATCCCATTGTGAAACGAGATGTTTTTGTTCGTTAGTGCTGCTTTACGCAGAAATACATTCATCTTTGTTTCACAACTTAAAGCAGGGGTCTGCAACCTTTACAATCCAGAGTCATTTTTCTCCTCAACCAGCTAAATAAAAGTCAATTAGAGCCGCAAATGTTCTTCAATATTATCATTTTTGACAAATATCAGGCCTAATACAGCAAATATGCAGTCATTTTAAACAAATCACAGTTTTGTTTCTACTTTTAGGTTTTAGGGGAGAAAAACTTGCAAAAAGAGGATTGATACTTTTTTCCAGATCAGATTGTCTTCAATGGAACTTCATAGTATAAAAAGGTTAAATAAATTTAAAAAATCTTGACATTTGTGGGAAATTAAGTGGAAAAAAAAAAACTAATTTCCATGCTGATGACAAAAGAAATAGATTTTAAAAATGGCTTTTAGTGGCATCATGTTATTGAAATTCAATGCAATTATTCCATGAAGATATACTTAAAATATTAGTTGGCTCTTTATTATTTTTACTCAAAATTATTGAGAGCAAGTGTGGAAAGCCCCAAGAGCCACTTGCGGCTCTGGAGCCACAGGTTTCAGACCCCTGACTTAAAGGAATAGTACACCCACAGAATGATGTGTGTTCATGTTCTACTCATCCTCATGCTGAGCAAGACTCTGCAGCACTTTTTAATATCTCTACCTAAAGTGGAATTAGATAAACATGCTTTCTGTGTAAACCTTAATACGGAATTATTATTTCCATGTAAACACAAAGGAGAATAATTCAATTCTGATTTAATTCAGAATAATTAATTCTGAATGTAAAAACATCACGTAACCGGGGCAAATCTGGGGATTCAGGGTTTAAATGTCCTGTTTTAATTTCTTTCAGCTGGATATTTTCTTACCATTGTAACTCTGTAAACTGCAGATTTTCAACATAAACATTCCTCAGTTAATTTACAAAGTGCAGATGTAAAAGCATGTATGAAGCTGTGGTGCTGCGTAAATATGGAGAACACAGTGCTGGTTTGTTGCTTCAGGCAGCCATCATTTGCTCTTCTCCACGTTCACGTAGATATTCGATCAGGAGGATGGTGTTTTCCTCCAGAGAAGAGGGCTGCAGCAGAACGTCTGTGCTGGCCGGATCATCCCACCTGAACACCAGGGCCCATTTCTTCAGCAGAGTCTCGTTGTACTGGTCTCTGACCTCGAACAGCAGGTCAAACAGACGGTTGACTGGAAACCCGTAACCCTGCACAGAAAACGTCGGTGTGTGTTAATGACAACGGTTTCACACACTTCAGTCCTCATCTGTTCGCACCAAAGCTGCGAGCCAACCTGAAGTGTGTCGGCGAAGATAACGATGAGATTTTTCAGCTCCAACACCAGATCTGGGTCGTCGCAGTACGACTGGAGATGAAGACAACGAATCATCAGTAAACAACAGCCACAAGTTGGAGAGGGAAAGAAAACCTTCCCATACAATCAAAACAGTTCCCATGACAACAACACGGCAGCTGTGGCTCAGATGGAGGAGGTCCGATCCCAACGAACTGAATCCTGTTACCCCTGCATGCCAGCCTTTTCTAAATCATAGTTGGAAACTTTGCATCAACATTACCGGAAAATTGAAGTAATATAATTTATCAACTACACCTATGGAAAGACTTAACATTTTCTATTAAAGGAACAGTACACCCACAGAACGATGGTCCTTTATCTTCTCCTCATCCTCATGCTGAGCAAGACTCTGGAGCACTTTTATAATATCTCAAATGCAGCCGGAGATCCGGGGGGGTTTTCATTTCCCCCCAACTTTCATACTAAACCAAAGTATGGGCGACTGAACCAAAAAGGTCCATAAAAGTCCACAAAAACTTGTCAATATTCCTCCATACTGCTCGTCTAATGTAATCCAAGTGTCCTGAGTGGGTAGCGTCCAGAATTTACTGGAAACCATCATTTAGTAGATTTTACGATAAAATACCGGTATAAAACTAATACCGCGATATAACGATATGTGTAAATATCATATCTCTCTCATGTAAATATATCACGATATCATATCAGAATATTGCACAGTCCTGACCTCCGGCCTCTTTAGAGACCGTGTGTTGCAGAAGAAGCCCAGAATTTCCAGCTAATGAGACGAGAAACAGATGTAGAAAAAAACATGACTGGTACTTTTACTTGTAAAAATTTAGAGCTATTATTCCAATGAAAAACTGCTGAAACCTACATTTGTTATCATCTATATGTTTAAATATTACTTTTTTTTTTTCATCATTTTTAGTCAATGTTATTGAGCCATTGTGGAAGGTCCAAAGAGCCACTTGTGGCTCTGGAGCTGCAGGTTGCAGACCCCTGTTTTAAGGTATTAAATGCAGTTTTGTCAATTTCAGACTTAAAGACTTTTTAAGCCTGCGCGGGAACCCTGTGATAATGGATATTGGAATTTGAAAATTGGACAATATTAGATATTGATTAAAAAATCCAATATGGAACATCCCTACTCTGCACAATGACTCGTTACCTTGGAACACAGAGACGCATAAAACCTGCTGGATTGCGGCCCTCGTCGGACCCTAATCTAACATAACAAACAAGCAGTAATTGTAGTTTTCCCTGCAGTCTCATCAGGTCAGTTTTACAGATCTACACAACTTTTACACAATCAGCCGACTGAAGGTGAAAACGTGCACAACTTTAGTTTTTAATTCATCTTTGGGGAACTATAAATAAAATCAATTTTAGGCATTCCTCTGAGCTCAGAGCTTGTACAGCTGTGTAAAATATTTTCTTGGTCCGTTTCTGATTTCTTACATTTCTGCATGTTTGTCACATAAAATGTAGTTTTTGAATAGAGATTTTTTTTAGTAAGGGAGGAAAAAAATCCAAACCTCCATGGCCCTGTGTGAAAAAGTGATTGCCCCCCCCTGTTAAAACATAAATGAACTGTGGTTTATCATCTTTGGAAAGCTGAGTTCAGTTTCTCTATCCACATCCAGGCCTGATTACTGCCACACCTGTTCTCCATCAGAAATCCCTTAAATAGGACCTGCCTGACAAAGTGAAGTAGACCAAAAGATCCTCCAAAGCTAGACATCATGCTGCCATCCAAAGAAATTCAGGAACAAATGAGAAACAAAGTCATTGAGATCTATCAGTCTGGAAAAGGTGCCAAAGCCATTTCTAAAGCTTTGGGACTCAGAGAACCACAGTGAGAACCATTATCCACAAATGGTGAAAACATGGAACAGTGGTGAACCTTCCCAGGAGGGGCCGGCCGACCAAAATGACCCCAAGAACACAGCGACGACTCATCCAAGAGGTCACAAAAGACCCCAGAACAACATCCAAGAACTGCAGGCCTCACTTGCCTCAATGAAGGTCAGTGTTCATGACTCCCCCATCAGAAAGAGACTGGGGGGCAAAAATGGCTGCATGGCAGAGTTCCAAGACCAAAACCACTGCTGAGCAAAAAGAACATAAAGTCTCGTCTCAGTTTAGCCAGAAAGCATCTTGATGATCCCCAAGACTTTTGGGAAAATACTCTGTGGACTGACGAGACAAAAGTGGAACTTTCTGGAAGGTGGAGGTCCCATTACATCTGGCGTAAAAGTAACACGGCATTTCAGAAAAGGAACATCATAGCAACAGTAAAATATGGTGGTGGTAGTGTGATGGTCTGGGGCTGTTTTGCTGCTTCAGGACCTGGAAGACTTGCTGTGGTAAATGGAACCATGAATTCTGCTTCTACCAAAAAAATCCTGAAGGAGAACGTCCGGCCATCTGTTGGTGACCTCAAGCTGAAGCGCACTTGGGTTCTGCAGCAGAACAATGATCCAGAACACACCAGCAAGTCCACCTCTGAATGGCTTAAGAACAACAACATGAAGACTTTGGAGTGGCCTAGTCAAAGCCCCCACCTGAATCCCATTGAGATGCTGTGGCATGACCTTAAAAGGCGGTTCATGCTGGAAAAGCCTCCAATGTGGCTGAATTACAACAATTCTGCAAAGATGAGTGGAACAAAATTCCTCCACAGCGCTGTAGAAGACTCACTGCCAGTTATCACAAACGCTTGATGCAGTTGTTGCTGCTAAGGTGGAACAACCAGTTATTAGGTTTAGGGGAAGATCACTTTTTCACACAACTGTAGTTAAACATCACTAACTCGTCCCTCCGTTCCCCTGTAGAGCTGACAGATTTATGATGTTGACAGAAGCAAAATGAAGTCTTCTAACAAGGATTGTGTCAGTGTGTAAATCAACCACAAGTCACACACATACCACAACAACCAGCTGGAAATTATGCAACTATTCATCTAAAACTCACTGAGTTTGCATGAACTGCATGGTGGAAGTTTCTATTTTAAGATAAATAAAGACAACATCTCGCCCTAATGTTCCGACCACTGACCAGCGTGTGGCGGCTGGTGTTGCAGCTCAGCAGAGGGCTGCGGGCCAAAGGAGACCCAAGCCTTTGTCCGTGTCCTCACCTCATGCGGTGAGGCCCATTCTTTAAGTTGTTAGCATAATCCTGTGGGTCATTTACAACTGAGTGGAGCCCAGCAGTCAGAATATGCCTTCTTAATCTGCTCTTTTTGTTGAAATCTGTCTCTCATTAGGCCTGGTGACCTCCGGCCCATGGGGAGCTGGGTTCTGACCTCTTCTCTTCACAGTGACATCATTACTGGATCTGTGAGCTCGCTAACCTCCACACTGCTGAGTGTCAGCCACTGAATAAGGATTCTTCCCCGATAAACAGCTTCACAGCAGGCTGCATTATCTCTATTAACTCCCAGCAGCCTCCCCTTTCAGCATCACCTCCCTGCTGACAGCGTGTGTGTGTGCCTACAGAGTGTGTGCGAAGCACAGCGATGATCTTGGATAGGGCCATGTTCCACAGCTCATCGGTGAAAGCTCTGGTCACCAGCCCCCTCGTGGCGTGGAGGATGTGGTCTTCAACGACAAAGAACCTGAAAACACACGTGTGAACGCGTCAGTACTTTCAGATTTCATCCTGGGACACATGGACTCATGCAGGAAACATCTTACCCCACAATCTGATTAAAGTATCTTCTGTACCCTTCCACTGTCTCGTGCTGAAACACAGGAACATGCACGTTAACAGACCCTGCACATCGGGATCGTCTTTTCTTCAGGATTTTATTCATTTACTGTGATTTAAGGCGAGACACTGCAGGCAAACACGGTAAAAATGGCCTGGAGTAAAAATGTAACCGACTGGTATTTGAGTTTTGTTCCCATATTAAAGTCAAAAGTTTTTAGAGGGGATTTTGGATATGTCTATAGATCATTTCACATTTTAGAGTATGCTGTCAACAACCAGAAAAACTCATTTTTTGGCATATTTTTGGGATGAAATGTTCTATAAATCAGGCTGTGAATGAGATATCAAAGAATCCTTCTGTAAAAACTTTAAGAATCCAGTCAGGAGCAGAACGTGAAAGTTTGGTTTCTGTAAGTGCTCCTGAAGTGGAGATTTTTTACCCGGAATAAGAGAAAAAACTCATTTTGAGAAAACAGCCTTTAAAGTTCTGGATTGTAAAATTCTCCACATTTTTGTTCTATAACACTATTTACAGACATCAGATCCAATCAGATTCATGAGCTGGAAACATCAAGTTTGGTTGAGATGACATCGTTCAGGAAAAAGAGACGTTTCCATGGATACCAGACATGACGGGTTCAGACGAACACCACGGTGCTGCTCCGTTTAAAACACCAACTTTAGCTGCAGTTTGAGGAGATTTGGTTCATCAGACAAAGAATCAGGAAATAAACTCCTAAATGTTTATTTTGGACATTTTTTAACTAGTCTGAAAGAAAACATGTTGAAGGAGGGAAAAAAACCCCGAAAATCTCTAAATTGACCAGATGATGAAAAAACGGGGGTTTTGCCTGCAGTGCCCCCCCTTACATGGGTCATATCCATCAGTGGAAGCAGGAACTGGAAGCCAAGCAGTCGCAAGGAGGAATTTCAGCATCTGAACACTGGGCCCTGACAGCTTAGCGACCCATTAGGGCCGGAGCGACGTCGACATCATCATCAGAATGATGGCAGCGTCCAAGGGACGCACGGAAGCTATCGATGGCCTCCGGCAGTGGTAGGCTACGACTGGTCTGCACGTGAACACAGCATGCAGAGGGGCGGGGCCTAATTAAACGTCTGACGCGTTCCCAGTATGAGTGGATGCGCCGCAGAGGTCAGAACGAAACAGCAGCACACATGGACCATGGTTCGAATCGGCCATAAGGCTTTGAGGATATCATAAACTATAATCATTAAGTTTTAGTTTTAGGAGCAGTAAATTCAAGAGGTGGGTCAAGGAGGCGGTTAAGATGAGCAAGCGAGGGAGCAGTACCATCAACAGGAACAGGGGGGGCTCCCACGCTCCTGGTTTCCATCCTATACAGACAGCCAGAGGGCGGGGAAAATAATCACTAGATGGAGAATAAATAATTGATAATAAATAAATAAATAATCTACTCATCACTCCGTCCACTGCTGTCTTCTTTATTTATCAACCAGCTGTTGGAGTCTATGACTTCAGCTTCAAGCTTTGTCATGGAAAATATCTCTAAACAGACCTGAAGCTTTAATCTAAACTTCATTAATCTGCATTTCCATGCTTGTGCTCGTTGCTCACCATGTTGGCCTGCGGCTGCAGAACTAACCGGGCCTGTTTTTTCCTCTGTTTCCTGTAGTAGTTCTCAAATGTTTCTCGGTCACCCTGAAACACAAAGACAGAGAAAGACTATCGGGCTGAAGCCAGAACATTCATGTGGAAGGCAAGTCTTTAGCTACACAATTCAACCGCAACATTAAAACCACAAACGGCAATGTACAGAAAGTTTATCGTTTTATTTTAATCAGTTGCTGTTCAAGGGCATGTTGGATCCTTTAAAGGTGCCATGACAACAGCCTTCACTTTTCTGGGGGTCTGGGGCTATAATATGATGTGTTGTGCACTGATGAGGTCATGTGGATGTCAGAGTGAGTATCAACCCGTTCATGGACGGTCACCTTTGTTTCTTTGTTCAAAAACAGTTGAATCAGACGGCAGCTGATCATTCTACGTAGTCCATATCCTCCAATCAGAGCTCACTATCAAGCGAACCGCTGAATGCTGAAGTGCCCTTATTTTTGTAGTATTCAACACATGCGTCATACTTTATCACGCCTTTGCTCCAAGATACATCAAATGATCACTTATTATTTTGGGGGAGAAAAAGGTTATTCTTACTGGTTCACCCGCTCCAGCATTTGAAAATATCAGATACCGTAAATCCTCTAATAGAGACCTCTGTTCTATTACAATCCGTCTCTCCATTAATTTCCAGGGTAGCGTTGAGAAAGGTAAATAATATCCGTCCCTCCAATACAAGCCTCCTTTGTTTCAATGAGAGGTTGCTGCTCTGTTGCCAACTTTCAGGGGGAGAAGTCGTGCCCGAAGTCTCTAATGACATCACCGCGCTGGATAATCAGTGTTGCGTAAGCGCAGTAATTTCTGTTAATATCGTATATTAATTGTTTGACATGCTTCACTGCTAATTCACAAGGGTACTGAAGGGGTGACACACACATCTGAGTCATGGTGCAAAGAAGACCCAGTTGTGCCACAAGGCATCATGGGAAATAATGTGGATGGGGAGGCGTGGTCATCTCACAGCAGCTCGGAAGCACTGCTGTCTGCAAAGGGACAGCGGGAACAGTGAGCGATGCCG
Organism: Atherinomorus stipes; assembly: GCA_023101725.1. Classification (NCBI taxonomy): domain Eukaryota; kingdom Metazoa; phylum Chordata; class Actinopteri; order Atheriniformes; family Atherinidae; genus Atherinomorus; species Atherinomorus stipes. Next base: position 117,683 of record JALJCO010013772.1, on the reverse strand, counting down.
GGAAACGGCAAGTACCCCCGCCTGCAGCTCGCAGGAGACGGATATGAGGCGGTGCTGGACATCCGATGGGCATGACCAGATAATGAGGTTAGGGTTAGGGATTAGGGAAATGCGGGGCGGGGTCGGACGTCCAACTCCGCCTCGTCCCGCAAGCTGCGTGCAGGACCTTCTTGAAAAAGTTGCTAGATTCGTCGCTAGTATGCTTTTTTGAAAATAAGTCACTAGAGGGGTCTGAAAAGTCACTAAATATAGGACAAAGTCGCTAAGTTGGCGACAATGGGCTGCTGTTTGCCATGCCTGCCTGTATGAGCGCTAGTGTGCACGAAGGCACGAGCACGGTACCTCCTCTTCCTGCAGAGCATGCGAGGAATGGAAACCAAAACACAGCAGCAACATGGCGACTGCCGGCACGATAAACAGAGAGGAAAGTTTGGTGTGAAATGAAAGAAACCGTCCTGGAGAATGCACGCCAACATTCCGGAGCGAAATCTGCAAAACACTCCGACGTTGAGCCAAGACGGATCAGATATCGGAAAAAGCAACAGAATAAACAGTCCGGAGCTGAGAAAAGCCGAGTGGAGGGAGGAAAACGGTCAGCCAGGACTTGGAGACGGCGCTTATCGATTGGATTCATGACGTGGGAGAGAAACACAACAGAGATGCAATTCTACTGCAAAGTTTAAGTTTTTTATGCAGCACTTTTTAATAAATGAGCACAGAACATTTTACCGGGTTCAAACTGACACAAAATGTTGATTTGTTCATCGTGATCCATTTGAAAAATAGAAATATAAGTCTCTCTTCTAATAAAAGCCCTCCATCCAATAAAAGCCCGTCCTCGGTGCCCTGGAACAAATAAAAGCCCACTCACAATTAGAGCTGGGCGATACGGACCAAATATCATATCACCATATATCTACAGGGGTTAGACAATGAAACTGAAACACCTGTCATTTTAGTGTGGGAGGTTTCATGGCTAAATTAGACCAGCCTGGTGGCAAATATTCATTAATTGCACATTGCACCAGTAAGAGCAGAGTGTGAAGGTTCAATTAGCAGGTAAAAAGCACCGTTTTGCTCAAAACATTGCAATGCATACAACATTGTATCAGAGTTCAAAAGAGGACAAATTGTTGGTGCATGTCTTGCTGGCGCATCTGTGACCGAGACAAGTCTTTGTGATGTATCAAGAGCCACAGTATCCAGGGTAATGTCAGCATACCACCAAGAAGGACGAACCACATCCAACAGGATTAACTGTGGACGCAAGAGGAAGCTGTCTGAACGGGATGTTCGGGTGCTAACCCGGATTTTATCCAAAAAACATAAAACCACAGCTGCCCAAATCACGGCATTCGCTTGGCCCAGGACTTGTGCTAGATGGGCCAAGGACTACTGAACCATTCTGGAGGGCCATGTGCATCCAAAGGTTCAAACATTGTATCCTGAAGGCGGTGCAGTGTATCAGGATGACAATGCACAAATACACACAGCAAGACTGGTGAAAGATTGGTTTGATGAACATGAAAGTGAAGTTGAACATCTCCCATGGCCTGCAAAGTCACCAGATCTAAATATTATTGAGCCACTTTGGGGAGTTTTGGAGGAGCGAGTCAGGAAACGTTTTCCTCCACCAGCATCACGTAGTGACCTGGCCACGATCCTGCAAGAAGTATGGCTTAAAATCCCTCTGACCACTGTTCAGGACTTGTACATGTCATTTCCAAGACCAATTGTCGCTGTATTGGCCGCAAAAGGAGGCCCCACCCCATACTAATAAATTATTGTGGTCTAAAACCAAGTGTTTCAGTTTCATTGTCTAACCCCTGTATTTTAGATGATGATATACGATACATACCGGTATTTTTACCCTAATTTGTTTTTTAGTATTGAAACATGTTTATCATAAAGGTGTCGCTCCACTGCAAAGATGGAACTGATGAAACACTAGTTAGAAATGTTTGTTTGATCAAAGTAGTTAAAGATAGTTGCTGGTTTTTATGATTTCTTTGTAAAAGTCTTGGGGAGGATTGTCTTCCAGACAGTTTAAATAATAGAGGTGGAAAAAATATCAATACACTAAAATATCGCGATATTTTCATATGCCGTTACCATATCTGTTTTTAAAAATGCGGTATTGATCTATTTTACTAATGTAATCTCGCGAGATATCATCGTTTTGTTATGAAATCTCATGAGATTTCTCAAAAGACCGCAAGGTTTCATCGTTGTTACAAAATCTTGCCAGAATTCACAAAGTATCGTGAGATTTTGTAACAGAACGATAAAATCTCGCAAGATTTTATGAGTAAAATAGATCATTACCACGTTTTTAAATATAGATATGGTATCGGCATATGAAAATATCGCAATATTTCAGTGTACCGATATTTTTTCCCACCCCTAGTAAATAATCAGGTGACCCCTTTGTAGTCAGTCGAGGTGCAGCCGGGTCATTGCGAAAAAATTAAGCAAAAAAATTTGCACTACTAATACCGCAATATAACGATATGTGTAAATATCAAATTTCTCTCATGTAAATATCATATTGCGATATATAAAATCAGTATATCGCACAGCCCTAGTCACTATTAGAGGATTTACGGTATGTAAAGCAGGTACTCATTCTACTCAGCAGGCTCGTGGTGCTGATTTGGTTGTTGATCGGTCAAAAACTAGTATGTTTCAGAAGTCTGTAACATTTCCATCATCAAAACTGTGGAACAGTTTGCCTAAAAAATTAAGAGATGTACAAAGCTTACAAGTATTTAAACAAACACTGAAATCCAGGCTGCCCTATTTATCATTTTAATGAAGGAATTAGATTTTTTATGCTCTTATGAATCTTATGAATAATCATGTCGCGAATGTTTGTAATTTGTACCTTGGTTTTCTTTCTTTCTTTTTTTTTTTTTTTTTAATTTGGGACCCAGGAAGAATAGCGACCACTGTTGGTGGGAGCTAATCAAGATCTCCACAATGAAGAATAAACAGGTTAGACGCTCAGGTTTGTAGACACAGACGAGAACAGCTTCAGACAAGGTTAGTACTCAGTCCCTGAAGCTGACAGGATGTGCATGTGCTTGCAGGTGATACCTACCAGCACTGTGTAAATGTGCAGACATCTGTAGACTGGTGAGAAGTCCACCAGGTCCTGGGCTGTGAGAATCTGTTAGACACACATCAGCAAACATGGATACGGTCAAATATATCATGTCTTAGCTTTCCCCTCTTTCTGCAGGATTGTTCAGACAGACACTAAAACAGACACAAACCAAGTAAAACAGGGAGTAGTACCTGCATCGGCCCTCTCCCCACCTCCAACCACGCTGAGATCTGACAGATCACCAGGATTTTCTACCCGGGTTGCAACGGTCACTTTCTAATGGCCACTCAAAGGGGCAGTTCAGGATTTTTGACATGGGGCCTCATTTTGGAGTGAGCCAGGGTCCGACTCATCACTGGAGACAGTTTCATCTCATGTTCTTGTTACTGGTGGTCCCCGATGCTAATGCTAGCATAAATCAATAGGAATCTGCTAGCCTGTCCGTACCGTACCGTACCGTACCGTCTTCTTCCGCTTATCTGGGATCGGGTCGCGGGGGCAGCTGCCTAAGCAGGGAAGCCCAGACTTCCCTCACCCCGGCCACAGCCGCCAGCTCATCCGGGGGGATCCCGAGGCGTTCCCAGGTCAGCCGGGAGACATAGTCCCTCCAGCGTGTCCTGGGTCTCCCCCGGGGTGTGGTCCCGGTGGGACGTGCCTGGATCACCAGGGAGGCGTCCAGGAGGCATCCTGACCAGATGCCCGAGCCTCCTCATCTGGCTCCTCTCTATACGGAGGAGCAGCGGCTCTACTTTGAGCCCCTCCCGGATGACCGAGCTCCTCACCCTATCTCTAAGGGAGAGCCCGGCCCCCCTGCGGAGGAAACTCATTTCAGCCGCTTGTACCCGCGATCTCGTTCTTTCGGTCATGCTGCTAGCCTGTCATTAGTAACAATCGTATCCTCTCCACAGAACACCAGAGGAAATCAGTTATAACACCAGACTATCTGTGGAAATGCTGTGTTAACAAAATAATGTTACAAATAAAACTTACCTTGCATCACTAATTACACATTACATTTTGAGGAACTAGTTTCTCAGCAGCAGCGGGATGATACGTTGCTTCCAGGTGGTAAGACAGGAGAGCGATGTGGTTCAGAACAAACAGAAGCGCCGTAGTCTTCGCACATTTTCAACAGCTTCTTCGTTTACAGACTTAGGAACAGTCGTAGGCAACATGGTCTAGAAGTGTTCGTTTTTACAGTAGCCGCTACTGGAATCACGTTCCTTCATACACTTAACTGCAGATGACGTCACTCCGCTGCCAAATACCGGAAGTAAAAATGTGTTGCTGCTGAGACACTTTACTATCAAAATGTAACGCAATACAAGGTAAGTTTTATTTGTAACATTATTTTGTATAAGGGATAGTACACCCACAGAATGATGGTCCTTCATCTTCTCCTCATCCTCATGCTGAGCAAGACTCTGGAGCACTTTTATAATATCTCAAATCCAGCCGGAGATCAGACAGGGTTTCATTTTCCACCAACTTTCATATAATGGAGTTCACCAGCGACTGAACCAAAAAGGTCCATAAAAGTCCACAAAAACTTGTCAATATTCCTCCATACTGCTCGTCCAATGTAATCCAAGTGTCCTGAGTGGGTAGTGTCCAGAATTTACTGGAAACCATTATTTAGTAGATTTTTATAAACTAAACAGTCGAACATCTACCTGCCATAAAGTGCACCCCTGCGGGTTCATGAACTCACAGGGGTGAACTTTGCGGCAGCTAGATGTTCTACTGTATAGTAGATGATGGTAGTAAATGATGTGGGTGTACTATTCCTTTAACACAGCATTTCCACAGATAGTCTTGTGTTATTACTGATTTCCTCGGATGTTCTGTGGAGAGGATACGATTGTTATTAATGACAGGCTAGCAGATTCCTATTGACTTTTGCTAGCATTAGCATCAGGGACCACCAGTAACAAGAACATGAGATGAAATGAGATGAAACTGTCTCCAGTGATACGTAGGACCCTGGCTCACTCCAAAATGAGGCCCCATGTCAAAAATCCTGAACTTCCCCTTTAACAGCACGGTCTGTTTGACTAAAACATCGCCTGGCTTTTGTCTTTGTACTTGTCGTATTCATTTACTGACTTTTCTTACCTGATCCCAGTGTATGACTTAATTTGCTGTGTATTTCCATCTGTGTTTGTCTACGTTGTGCTGACCTCAGCAGGACCTTACAGCCATCTCCAGTCTCCGTATGTACAGACATATGGTGAACTGACAATAACACGACTGGATAAGACACACCACATTTGCCCACCTCTTCATCTGCTTCCTCCTCGTCTCCTGTGTCGTCGTCCATCAGCAGGCCGTTGGGAATGTGAGCGTGTGTCCGTCCGTTGAGGGAGTACACAGGCTTGGTGTAGTGGCCTGTACTGGCCTGCTTTGCGACTGCGCTGTTAAATGTCCTGTGCTGCTGCGCCTGAACACACATATACACTCAGAACGTTCTCCAGAGCGGCTGGTGGACCAGCTCAGTACAGTCACATACCTGTCTCATTGCAGTCTCCCCAACCTTGTCCGAGTGCTTTCGGATGCTTTCCAAGAAGTCTTTGAGGTCTGACATGGAGATCTCTTTGATTTCCTCTCTCAGTCTCGGCAGGTTTTCAGCCATTATCTGGCAGAACCGGTACTGACTGACCCTGCACAGGGGACACAGCAGAACCAGTACAGTATGAAACTTCCTACGATCCAAAGAAATTCAGGACCAAATGAGAAACAAAGTCATTGAGATCTATCAGTCTGGAAAAGGTTCCAAAGCCATTTCTAAAGCTTTGGGACTCCAGAGAACCACAGTGAGAACCATTATCCACAAATGGTGAAAACATGGAACAGTGGTGAACCTTCCCAGGAGGGGCCGGCCGACCAAAATGACCCCAAGAGCACAGCGACGACTCATCCAAGAGGTCACAAAAGACCCCAGAACAACATCCAAGAACTGCAGGCCTCACTTGCCTCAATGAAGGTCAGTGTTCATGACTCCCCCATCAGAAAGAGACTGGGGGCAAAAATGGCTGCATGGCAGAGTTCCAAGACCAAAACCACTGCTGAGCAAAAAGAACATAAAGGCTCATCTCAGTTTAGCCAGAAAGCATCTTGATGATCCCCAAGACTTTTGGGAAAATACTCTGTGGACTGATGAGACAAAAGTGGAACTTTCTGGAAGGTGGAGGTCCCATTACATCTGGCGTAAAAGTAACACGGCATTTCAGAAAAGGAACATCATAGCAACAGTAAAATATGGTGGTTGTAGTGTGATGGTCTGGGGCTGTTTTGCTGCTTCAGGACCTGGAAGACTTGCTGTGGTAAATGGAACCATGAATTCTGCTTCTACCAAAAAATCCTGAAGGAGAACGTCCGGCCATCTGTTGGTGACCTCAAGCTGAAGCGCACTTGGGTTCTGCAGCAGAACAATGATCCAGAACACACCAGCAAGTCCACCTCTGAATGGCTTAAGAACAACAACATGAAGACTTTGGAGTGGCCTAGTCAAAGCCCCCACCTGAATCCCATTGAGATGCTGTGGCATGACCTTAAAAAGGCGGTTCATGCTGGAAAAGCCTCCAATGTGGCTGAATTACAACAATTCTGCAAAGATGAGTGGAACAAAATTCCTCCACAGCGCTGTAGAAGACTCACTGCCAGTTATCACAAACGCTTGATGCAGTTGTTGCTGCTAAGGTGGAACAACCAGTTATTAGGTTTAGGGGAAGATCACTTTATCACACAGGAACATGGAGGTTTAAAAATAGAAATCTTCATTTAAAAACTGCATTTTGTGTTTACTTGTGTTATCTTTGTCTAATGTTTAAATTTGTTTGATGATCTGAAACATTTAAGTGTGACAAACATGCAAAAAAATAAGAAATCAGGAAGGAGGAAACATGTTTTCACACAACTGTATCTTATTAGTCAATCACATCGCAGCAACTCAGTGCATTTAGTCATGCACGCATGATTAATTAGTCTTTAACGCATACATTTAACAAATAATTACATTTAAACATGTGAATCAATTAATTTTGCTTCCCCTGTCCCCCTCAATAATCAGTGTGCAGAGAGCACAAAACAAAATGATAATGAAGTCAAACAACAATAAATAAAAGATTTTTTTTTAAAAGTCAGTGAAGAAGAAGCAAAAAAACAATATGAGCAACATTGTACATGTAAAAAAGTAGGGATGCATGATAAACTTTTTAAAAAACTGATACTGCTAACAGATAACACACATAATCCTACCAAATCAAAAATTCTAACTGTAGGGGGGAGCTGGTGTCTAAAAAAGGAGGGAAAGTGGTTTGGAAGGAACTTGGAGTCTCCCCTGCAAAGCAGCAGCTTTCTTTCCCCAACTGCAATATCTCAGCGAGAAAAGCTCAAAACTGGGATTTTCAACTTCCGCACGTCTGATCTTAAAAAGAAAGAAAGAAAAAGCTGTCTTTCAGGGTTAAAGCCCGAATTACACAAAAATAACTCGACTTGAAATCATTTTGTCTCCCCCAGTTTAAAAACCCCATCTGCTCCCCTAAACATATATGTTATCGGACTTATCACAATGACGTAATAATTTCCTGTTAGCGGCCTGATAACTATCGTGCACCCCTATAAAAAAAGAGAAGACAGATTTCTTTTTTTAAAGTGGATGGATGGATAAAATAACCACATATCCGTCAGTATGATGCTGTACATAGAGATTCCCAGTATGAAAAACTCAACAAATAAGTACATTTATATTTTCCAGCTCTGCCTCATGTAGGAATGATAAAAATGGCTTCAGTTCCAGTTTTATAAATCTGAATATTTTTAAGTGGAGGCAAACTTGGGGTTTTGGGTGTTAGTACACTTCTATTAAGGATCCTGCACACAGTTTTATAAATGAGACCCAAGGTGAGTTATTAAGTTATTGTAAATAAATTACAGTTAAATCAGCTCTTTCAGCCTCAGTTATAATGTCACTTTGATTTCACAGAACCTCACTGTTCAGCTTCAGCCTTGATTTCATCAAGTTTTAAGTAGTTATGGACTCAGAATGTTAGTTATAGAAATGTCCACCAGCTTCCCTGACGGTGTGAGCTTACCGTGGAATATAGACTTTCTCCAGCTGCTCCATGGTTTTCAGTGCAGCATAATATCTGTGGAAACAAACACGGACATTTCAGTTCAACATCAACCAAAGTGGTGTTTTCTACAATGAAACCATACTAATACTTAGAGGTGTCCACCTGCGATCAGATCCGGTCAGATCCATTAACCCAGGGGGGTCCAGCTCCCCTGGAGGGCCACAACCCTGCAGGTTTTCCACGTCTCCCTGCTCCAACACACGCCTGAGTCAGATTCATCGGCTTTTAGATTCATTTAATCTGAGTCAGCTGTGCTGGTGCAGGGAGGCATGGAGAACCGTCAGGACAGCGGCCCTGGAGGACAGACTTTGGACACCAGTGCATTAACCTCAATCACAGAAATATGCGCTTCCAGTTGTTTTTGATTTGTAACAGTTACTTTTCCAGTCTTTTGTTGCCCCCGTTCCATTTTCTTATAGATGTGTTGCTGCCATCAGATCTCACATTTTCCATGAAACAATAAAACTTGTTTTCTTTATTCTGTCCTGACAGAGACATCACACGTCATTGCTACTGTTTTTATTCAGATTTTACATGAGCTCACTGTTCTGGCATTGTGGATGTAAATGTTCAGAGACACACGTGTGGCACATGACTGTTGGTTTGGGTGTATAACCACGTAGGGCGGCTACAGCTCTATGCAGAAGTAAAAACTCAGTTTGCTGTGATCAGTTCCCACATAGCCGACGTATACATGTGGCATGTTGCAGAACTGGCTGCACAGTTGCCCCGGGTCGAGCCAAAAGTGACCCGGTCCGTTGAATCAGATGGACATGAGACGCATTCTGTCCAAACTGGATTTTAGAAGGGCTGCCACGATTAGTCGATTAATCAACTACTCGTCGACTATCAAAACCCAGGGATCCAGACGAACGTTTTCCACCAGGAGCTCAGCGGCCCCCAACTTCAACTTTTAGGAGCGCAGGCAGAAACTTTAGGAGCGCACACTGAAATCCACTTGCAAAGCAAATATTCACATTTTCTCTCATTTTCACTGAATTCCTGCTAAATGCAGAAACTACAATGTTCACAGGTCATGGCTCATTTATGTTTCAGACGGCTCTGTGTTCACTCAGACTGTCATGTTTTACTTGTTGGTGCAGTTTTATCAGCATATTTTGTGTTCCTGGCATGTTGTGGTGCAACGGATCAATGAACTCACAGTTTAGATCAGTTTCTGGTTTGAGTCGCGGATCGGATCAGTTTCAGATCAGCAAAAGAGAAAAAGGACAAAACAAATTTACCTCTAATTACTTCTTTATTTATAGCATCATAGTATTTTTCCTATGAAAATCATTCCACTCAACTGTAAAAATAAATAAACTAATGATGAATAAATGATGAAGGGACTAGGAACGGATGACAGAACTGCAGGTCTCCATAGCAACGATGGTCCACGATGAAAAACACTGACTGAGAACGACTGACTGCTGACCTGGTGTCACTGATGACGTGATGTTTACTGTACAATGTTCAGGATCGCAGATCTGCAGGAGGCTTTTATTTTGAAAGTTACCTGCTTCCGTGTCTGATTTTCTGTGTTTTTGCTGAGAGCTTGATGCTTTCTGGAAGCTCCGTCAGAAACAGAGACGCTGCCACGAGACGCTTCTGACTTCTGGAGGGAAGTAAGCTGTTGACTAAAACGGCCGCGTTCAGCTCCGGAGACGCCAAACACGCAACCGGTGTTGCCTTCACTGACCGCTGATTCTGTCAGCAACTGAATGTGTTACATAGACTAAACATGTAAAAACAAAAAACGGCACATTTATTGTTTTCCACCAACTTTCATATAATGGAGTTTACCGGCGACTGAACCAAAAAGGTCCATAAAAGTCCACAAAAACTTGTCAATATTCCTCCATACTGCTCGTCCAATGTAATCCAAGTGTCCTGAGTGGGTAGCGTCCAGAATTTACTGGAAACTACGTCATTTACTACCATCATCTACTAAACAGTAGAACATCTCACTGCCACAAAGTGCGCCCCTGCGCATTCCCGTCACGACGGTCACGACACTACGGAAGCCGCAGCAGACGAGATCGCGCACCCTTTTTCTTTCTTTGTTTTCAATCAACATCAACTCCTCTTGTGTTTGTCTGCAGCTCTGTCGCTCTTAGCACAATGTAAACGGTGAATTTCTTCTTCTACGCTTGTATTATCAGCAGAGTAGCCGCGGCTTCCGTAGTGTCATGAACTAACAGGGACGCGCTCTGCGGCAGCTACATGTTCTACTGCTAAAGCTCTAAAAATCTATTAAATGATGTGGGGGGGTGAAAACCTGTCCGATCTCTGGCTGCATTTGTGATATTAAAAAAGTGCTCCAGAGTCTTGCTCAGCATGCGGATGAGGAGAAGATGAAGGACCATCATTCTGTGGGTGTACTATCCCTTGAACCTAGTTAGTTGTCAAAAGCTCGTCCAGTTGTTTGTGATTTATTCTTATTACTTGTCCAGCCTTTTGTTCGTCCTGTTCCAACGTTTAACAGACGTGTTGCTGCATCAGATTCATAACTGAATTTATTTCAGTATTGATTCATTTAAAAAAGGGACAGCGCGTATTAATGAACATTAAGTGTAAATATGCAGTATTATAGCAAAGCTAAGATCCATCCTCAGTCCCTTGACAAGCCAAAATAGTAAAAATAAAAGTAAGAACACTAATAACATAATAAGCTTATATCATTGATGAAATGGTAAAATGTGTCCGCTAGGTTGTATTATTAGGAATAAAAAAAGGTGTATTCTGTTTTACTCTATATTTTTACAGAGAAACCCAGCTCCATTGGAACTGTGGTTTTAAAAGAGGGTGCACTGTCTTTTTCCACATGACTGTATGTCCATGCCTGCAGCCCTCTGTGGGACATTTGATTTACAAATTTCTTTCTTGCAACCTGAGTTATTGAGATTTTGTTCTGGTTCACTCTGCATAAATCACAAGGGTTCAGCATTAGGTCAGTGTGCTAAGCTCCCACCATTAGGCTGATAGGCAGGCTGTGAAGGGATCTAATTGGTTGGTCAGTGAGTGTAAAATGTGTTGTTGACTAAATGAATAGAAGACGCATAAACCGTGCAGTGAAAAGGTTTGGCAGAATGCAGAGCGACAGGACAGAAGACACAAAGCCTGGAGGTGGTGGGACACTGAACAGAATGCGACCTCGGTGTCAGCACCTACAGCACGCCACACATCATCCGTGTTTTACCTATGTTTTACACACACTTATCTAAGCTTCAACCATCACACCGTGGTGGGTAGCCCCTAACAGTGTCACATACATGTTAGCAGAGCTCTCAGACAACAAAAAGTTTCATAACAGAAACAGACGTGCCAGAAAGGAAAAGCAGCAGAAACACAGAAAACACAAATCAAACGTTTACTCTCCGTCTTTTCCGTGGAAGAGCAAAGCTAAAGCACCAGCAGCACCAAACCACTGCTGCACACTTCTGATACTGACCCCAAGTGGCAGCAAGATGCTCCAACACCAGGGCCCAGTTGTTCAAAACTCCGTTATTTTTTTTTTCTTTAACGCCTGTTAAATACATTTAAAGGCGTCATAGAAGATGTTTCTTTCAAGAATTTTTGCAATATTCTATAAAATTGTGTTCACTACGCAGGGCCGTACGCTTAGCTTTTTCACTAGGATCACTTGTGCTCCCAAATGAAAAAATTTAGGAGCACTATGAATTTTCTTAAATAACACATTTAAATAATAATAATTTAACATTAGCCCAGGCAATAGGCTCAATGATGCAGTACACTGAGAAACAAACAGTTTTAAATACAGAGAACTTCCCTGTCCCACACTTTTTTGTTGTCCAGTCGCCTGTCACACTTGACTCTGTCCATCCAGTGGTCCAGCAGGACCTGGTCTGGGTGGGGTCGGGCTGGCTCAGGTGGACTTTGGTATGGATGTTGATGTTACATTGCGTCCCCTCCAGGGTCACAATGCATTGTTGTTAAAAAAAGGGCACCAAACCGGTGTTACAGCAAAACCTGTGACCTATGAAAATCTGTGACTGTAGGGGGCAATAACACCTGCCCCCTGATTCTTCTTCTGCAGATACTTAACTGTCAGCAGCAGGTAACCTCTTCATTATTCTTTGTTAAACAGCAATATGGGGAGAAGTTGCCGTGTTGTGACCCCCCATATCTGTTCTCATGACTGCAAAGGTTCTCATAAAAACCCAGAGACTCATTATTGGTTTCACTACATGGAAGAAAAGCTGCACGAGCCATGCTAACGATGTAAAAGAGACATTAATGGCATGGATCGCAGCTGTAACCAAACATCACCTTCAATCAGAAAATCTTCCAGATATATTATTGTCATTATTTTCATTATTATTTAAAGCCCACAAAGAAACCTGCAAAGCTCTGACGTCACCAGTTTGGTTGGCGCTGCGGTCCTGAATGAGAGTCCTCTAATCCGGTCCACAGTTAGAAAGACAACAGCTGAGTCCTGGAGACTGGTGAGCCAACAGAGAACAGACGAAAGGAACCAGGACTGTTTTCCTCCTGGTCTAAATACAAGTTTTCCAAAGTTCAGGCTGAATACAGAACAGTTCATCTTCACAACCTCCAGCTGAACCAGAAACCGGTCCTGCTGCTGCTGGCGGCTCTGAAGAGGGAACTTCCATGACTCCAGATCATGTGTGAACATTTTACAGAGAAAATGAGGGAAATGATCCGAAGACTTGGAGTCTGGTAAACTAGAGGTCCCAGACTAAAGCCTGAAGCTGCTCTGAGTGTTTCATATCACTGCCGGAGCTGAGCTCTACTAACGGTGGGTCTGTCGTATCGGTCCGTACGAACATCAGTGTGTAATTCTCCAACTCCGTTCCTCTTCGAGCCTCTTATTAGAAACTCTTATTATTCTACATCAGCTGTGACAGTGACGGGGCTGAAAAACATCCTCCAATCATCTGCATTCCTGAACTTTTTCATTCGTCTACTGGCTCCTCAATCACTTTTACCACCGTAGTTGACGAAGAGTGTGAAGAGAACAGGGATGAAGGATGGAGAGACCGGGGGATGAGGAAGAGCGTGAAGAGAACGGAGAAGGATTGAGAGACCGGGGGATGAGGAAGAGTGTGAAGAGAACGGGGAAGGATGGAAAGACCGGGGGATGACGAAGAGTGTGAAGAGAACGGAGAAGGATGGAGAGACCGGGGGATGACGAAGAGTGTGAAGAGAACGGGGAAGGATGGAAAGACCGGGGGATGACGAAGAGTGTGAAGAGAACGGGGAAGGATGGAGAGACCGGGGGATGAGGAAGAGCGTGAAGAGAACGGAGAAGGATGGAGAGACCGGGGGATGAGGAAGAGTGTGAAGAGAACAGGGAAGGATGGAAAGACCGGGGGATGACGAAGAGTGTGAAGAGAACGGGGAAGGATGGAGAGACCGGGGGATGAGGAAGAGCGTGAAGAGAACGGAGAAGGATGGAGAGACCGGGGGATGAGGAAGAGTGTGAAGAGAACGGGGAAGGATGGAGAGGCCGGGGGATGAGGAAGAGTGTGAAGAGAACGGGGAAGGATGGAGAGGCCGGGGGATGAGGAAGAGTGTGAAGAGAACGGGGAAGGATGGAGAGACCGGGGGATGAGGAAGAGTGTGAAGAGATCGGGGAAGGATGGAGAGACCGGGGGATGAGGAAGAGTGTGAAGAGAACGGGGAAGGATGGAAAGGCCGGGGGATGAGGAAGAGCGTGAAGAGAACGGGAAAGGATGGAGAGACCGGGGGATGAGGAAGAGTGTGAAGAGAACGGGGAAGGATGGAAAGACCGGGGGATGAGGAAGAGCGTGAAGAGAACGGGGAAGGATGGAGAGACCGGGGGATGATGAAGAGTGTGAAGAGAACGGGGAAGGATGGAGAGGCCGGGGGATGAGGAAGAGTGTGAAGAGAACGGGGAAGGATGGAGAGGCCGGGGGATGAGGAAGAGTGTGAAGAGAACGGGGAAGGATGGAGAGACCGGGGGATGAGGAAGAGTGTGTTGTGGCTAACAGCGATAAGGAAGGCACAGACAATATTTCTTTTTGTAATACCAGAAGAAAAAAAAAAAGGGGGAATTGTGGGATACCATTGGCTGCTAACCAGTGATGCTAACCCCATGGTTAACTTTGACAGTGCTGTTAGCTGAAGGCATAACTAGCCATGCTTTGAACAATGCTTATTTAATGGTCAGTTAGCTGAAGGCAGGTTAACGATTTAACCGACAGGTTAGCTGTTAAAGTAACCAAATTGAACAACCAGGCGCCGAATGTTTGCAGAGAAAAGAAGAATGCACCTGAACCTGCAACGATCCATACTCCGTAACCTAACCACGTATCAACCAGGCATGTGCCAGTCTGAAATTCTGACGGTATGATAACCGTGAGCTAAAATATCACAGTTTCAAGGTATACCATAGTATCATGACTACGCTTTTAAATATTGTTTTTAGTGTCTGTGTAAATAAAAACAACTTATTTCAGTTGAGCAATGCCCTCTATTGGAACATCTATACTTCTTCCTTTGATGTTTAATGGCGTCGCATTGGCACTGAAGCGCTTTAAAAACAATAATATAATTTTAAAATCAGTCCTAAAAGAAACGGGAGCCAGTGAAGAGAAAACAGAACCAGGGGGATGTGCTGACATCGGGGAGTGTTGGTTAGAGAACGGGCAGCTGCGTTCTGAACCAACTGAAGACGGTTGATTGATGACAGAGACTCCGACATAGAGTACATTACAATTGTCAAGTTTCAAACTTATAAAAGCATGAATGGCTTTTTCGAGATCACAACGATTTAAAATAGGTTTTACTTTTGTTAAAAGATGTGGTTGATAAAAACTGCCCCTGACCATACTATCAATCTGCTTATCAAATCTGAAACTGCTGTCAAAGATACCCCCAAGATTCTTGACAGCAGATTTCAGTTTAGGGGCATTTACAAAGCTTTTTGATTGGAATCAGAGTCCGTTTGCTCGGAACGTCCACTTTTTTTTTAGGGGAGTTGTGAATGCGCAATCGGGGACTCTGATCCGGAACAAACAACCGGACTCGGTCTGCCTGCAAACGCACGTCTCAGCCCGATTCAAGTGAACCAAAGACAGGAAGTGGACTACAAACTGCATTGGCATTGTGGGTCAAACATTGGGCAACGTCAGTAAACGCTACGACAACAAACACACGTGTGGGACTGCAGTACTTATAAAGATGTTTCGTGGTCAGACGTGGAGTTACAAGGAAGTACAAGGCGCGATTTTGGTCGCTTGGTCTGAACACACCGTTATTCTTGGCCCGCGATCTTGGTACGGAAGACCACCCCCACCCCCAACCGAACAGAGTCCCCAAACGGACCAAGACTAGCGGACTATGCTTTCTGAATGCACCCTTAGAGGGTAAAAGATTAAGATCAAAATTGGTATAATCACCAAATAAAATATACTCTGTTTTATTATCATTTAAGTGAAAAAAAAGTTTGCCCTAACCATCTGCATAGCAATGAAAAGCTAAGTTGTGTCTGGCTATGATGGACCCCAGTGTCAACATGTAGAGTGAAAACAACAATGGCCCCAAGATAGAGCCTTGAGGCACTTCACAAAAAAGAGAGGCAACAGAGAAAGATAAATCACCGATCATAACAGAGAAAGTTCTATTTGACAGATATGATTCAGACCATTTTAGTGCAGTACCCCAAATACCCCAACGCTACTCAGTTCCCCAGGCAGTAAACGGAGCGGACCCGGTCGTAGTGCAGCCGGTGTCTTGCGACGCCTCCAAAGCACCACTTCTCACTGAATTTTCGGGTTGTCGTGTAAATCCTGCTGGTTCACTCTCCAGTTCACTGAGCCTTCTTCTGGAAGGCTGCCTCCTGCTAACAATCTCCACATGTTCACGCTCCTTAATCAGCGCGAGCTAAACGCTAGTTGTTGGTAAACGGGAATAACGTGGTGGGTGGTCTTCTTGTGTCACGAGTGCGTGTTTGTGTCTGTGTTTGTGCACATGCTCGTCGTTCATACAGGCAGACAGCAGAGCAACATGAAGAAGAAATCCACCATTGAAATGAGGATAAATGTAACTAATTCAATAGAAACAGTTACTCACCCTGTGGTGGGTAGACCTCTGAGATTTACTCACCAAACAGAAAATTTAGTCTCATTTGGCTCCTGGAGAGTTAATTTCGGACCCTGACTGGGAGTGTGCGTCAGGACACATGGCGTACACCTGACTTGCACTCTCTCCTTGTGTTTTATAAAACAGAACAAAGTTCATACCGCGGTCAAGGTATGAAAGTATGATGGAAAATGTAATGGTTTTCATACCGCTACCTTTTTATACCATGGTATAACTTAAAATCTGGATACCGGCACATCCCTAGTCTCAACCTTTAAACTCACTTTGCTCTCGGGGTAGAAAAGTTCTGCCCACTCCCACATCCCCAAAAGCTGATATGCAATCAGCTTTTTTTATCCCCATCACACAGAAAAAAGACAAGCACACAAACACACACAAATCCCAGAAGGTGGCCAACATGGTCTAATTGCCTTGGATTGGCTGCGAGCCATAACAGACCAGCAATGAGGGGGCCTTGTTGTGAACAAGGGCACACTGAGGGTCAATTGTCCCTCCAGTGAATAGTCTCTTCCTTTTGTACACAGTAATGAACAAGAAAGGGTCATTATTTTCCTGTCCAAAGTGAACTCCCCTCCCTTCTTTATACAGACAGGCATGTAATAGACCCAAAAAGGAAGTTCATGGGGTAAAAATTAAGTTCGGTCAAATTTGCACATCAGAACAAGAGTGGAGAAGTCAGTCAGAAATAGGGATGTACAGAGTACCAGTATTGTTTGGTACCGGTTCCTAATCTTAATGATGCAGGGTACCGTTAAGATTCTGGACAAACAATACTGTTATCAATACTTTTTGAACGTCTACCTAACCGTCGTGTAATCATTAGGGATGGGCGATATGGACTAAAAATGTATCACAATAATTTCTCTTATTCATCACGGTAACAATAAGTGACGATAAAAACTATCAGCAAAATATTTTGTATTATAAATCTGTCACTAAATTCTGTCTTGAAAGCCCTACAAAACACTAGAAGCCACTAAACTATATCATTTAAGTTCAAGTGGTGCACCTGTATTGCAAAACTGTAGTGACACCAATCAAACAAGTCTGAAATATGAGAGACCAAATGCCACATTTATTCAAATGATGCAAACAGCAAAACTAACTTGGCTTATTAAAAAAACCAAAGTAGTGCAACTGCAAACACAAACTGATAAATTGTCATCTCACGATAAAAACGATAAATTCAAATTGTTATTGTGGGGAATTTCTTTGACGATATATTGCACACGATAAAATATCGCCCATCCCTAGTAATCATCATGTAATGTCTTTATTATGTACTCTAAATTACTCTAAAGAATCGATAAGAGTATCGATAAATACCGGTATCGATAAGGAGTATGGATATTGGTATCGGTACCGATAAAAATAAAACGATATACAGTACATCCCTTGTCAGAAACCTGTGTAAAAGACTGAATAGGCGCAGACTGGTTTGGAAGGACACCAGATCTCTGAACCTGCCATCTACACCGCTTCAGTCAAACCGAAAACAAAACAACATAAAAATGACACGGAATAATAAAGTTTAGCTTGGTATTGCACTAAACTTGTTCTAGTTCTAATCCTCTCTTCTCCATGTAGAAATATCTGACATTGTTGAGGTCATTCATTTAGGTTTCTATCCCTGGTTTAAAGGAATAGTACACCCACAGAATGATGGACCTTCATCATTCTGTGGGTGTACTATGCACGAGTACCACTGAACTGTGACATCAGGTTTTGCTCTTTGTTTTTTATTGGGGTCGTTCAACACACTACTGGCCCCGCGGCCCCCCCCCCCTTGATGCGTGTTACCATGGCAACGCTGAGAGCTGGAAGTAGCTTACCGGACGGACAACAAACCCAGCACAACTCATCACGTTTAGACATGTTAGACTACTTACAAGGGGTGCACCAACTGATCGGCTCCGATTGATCGGCTCCGATTTCCTTAATTTTGGGGGATTGGCGATCGGCCGATCAATAAATGTAAAACATTTTTTATCTACCGATCGCATTAACTTCCGCTAAAGTCACTTTTAGTTGTTTACGTTTTGTTAGTTTGTTGTGTAGATTATTTTAATTATTACTATACCTTATTATATGCATTGCAAAATAAGCAAAATATTGTTGTGAACTTTATTTTTAGTAAGAAGCTCAAAGCCAGTATGAAATGCAACCAGTTGAGCTAGTTTTGTGTTTAATAATGTGAAAAATGAGACTGAAGGAATGGAAATTATATTTTTGTAGTTTGGACAGCAATGCGAAACTTTTCATTTATATTCAAGAACAGTAGCTTGTGCAGTTATAACTAGTTTGCATTGTACTACAGGTATTGTTTGTTAATAAAACAAAATTGGTACATTGAAGATATTTGCTGTCAATTTTCAAGAAACATTGGTATCGGCAAAAATCGGTATCGACGGGTCAGATTTCTTAAAGATTGGTGATCAGTGATCGGCCAGAAAACTGCAATTGGTGCACCCCTACTGCTTACTCAATGGAAAGTTGCCCGTTCGGTCCTGCAGGCCTTGGCTGGTCTTCCAGTTTATTTTGGGGACACGAAAAAAAGTCTCTACCACAGTCTGGTTGATCAGAGCAGATAAATCCTCTATCCTAGTGAGACATCCTGGAAACATCCAGACGCGTATCTCCTGGTCTCAAATCCCAGTCTGAGCAACAAAGGCTCCTCCTCTGTTAGCATAACTGAGCATCGTCCACACGAACACCACCAGCTATCATCTGTTCACCAGCGTGCAGCGATGTCTTGCTCTCTGGCCGGCTATCGATAGCAATCCGGTTAGCCGACCATCACAGAGCAGGAGTGATGAGTTGTGCTGGGTTTGTTGTTGTCCGTCCGGAAAGCTACTTCCGGCTCTCAGCGTTACCACGGTAACGTGCGTCAAAGGGGCGCGCGCGGCCAGTAGTGTGTTGAATGACCCCAACAACAAATGAAGAGCAAAACCTGACGTCACAGTTCAATGGTACTCGTTCGTTTGTTCATTCATTAGTAAGTATTGATGAAATTAAAGGAGTTTTGCAGCAGATAATGGCTTATGTAGAGGCCGCTCTGGCTGCCCCGCTCCCTCCCATTATATGGACATACGCTGATCGCGAAAAAATCTAAATGTCTCACGTAGGAGTCAGAGTGATGCAGAAATGTTACTGGGGAATTAGTGCTCGTATGACCTCCTGGGGAGTGGATAGCCCAGTGGTAGCCTCGTGGGCTTGGGCGCGGAGGACCCGGGCTCGATTCCCCGACACGACCCCTGGGTGAACCACTGTGGACCCCTGAGCAAGGTCCTCAACCCCCCACCAACTGCTCCCCGGGCGCTTTAAGTAGCAGCCCCCTGCTCTCTGATACTCACAGTACAGAGATGGTGACATGCAGAGCCCTGATTTCCCCTCGGGGATCATACATGTATAACAAACAAAACAAAAAACAAAAAATAAGGTCCAGGTTGAAAAAAAAGAAATTTATCCTTTAAGAGGAGGACGTTTCAGGAGAAGCTTGGAACTGACAGGCCGAACCTCATCGGCCGGACCTGATCGGCCAGACCTGATCGGTCGGACCTGATTGGCTAGACCTCATCGGCCAGACCTTGCAATCAATTAACAGTCCAGAGAGAGGGCGACAGTCGGGTAGCTGGATGTAGCGATGCTGCTTTATTCTGCTTTCAGAGTTGGACCAGGATCAGAGCCAGCTGATTCAGACAGGTATGACTGATCTAAAGCACGTTTCAGAAAAAGCGTGAACAAACTGGGATCCACATGCAAAATGTGGATAGATGGGCCCAGACCGGCCCAGCAGGTCCTGATGGAAGATGACGAAGCCTCCGTTTACAGTATGTACTTGTGTAATAAGCTGCACCATCCTCCAGTCCTTTATTCTCTACGACTTTATGAAGTATGAACAAGGTGACGTGATAAAAACCAGTATTATAATGGACAAATCATTGATTGATAAAAACACTCATGAATCCAGTGGAAAATATAATGTAAGAAATGCAATTTATTTATCTTTATTTAAAGATGTCTGTACTGTTTTCAAGTACCAGTAGGCTGCCTCCACGATCTGGATGTAGATATCAGAGTTAAACAGCTGTTCATAAACTCAGGTGATTTAAAATCATTTTTGGAACAGAAATGATTTTTGTTTTTTAAATTTCCTGATGAAGTTATTTTATTTGGTGGACTTGTTCTAGTCTCAGAGTTCAGATCTAAGACAACGTGTTGATGTAAATAAAACCTACAAAGAAAACTGGATCCATTTCACCACACAGAAATGAGGCAACTGCAATGAGAGGAGATTCAGATGTGATACTTTTAACTCATGATTTGCTGGGTTATAGCCCCCCTCCAGAGAAAACTACACCAGCTGCCACTGGTAACATCAAAACAAGTCCGAAAGGCAGATTTTTAAGGTGGAAAGTTACGTTGTGGGTCTTTAAAGCTGTGACATGGTTACCTTTTGGATTCCAGCTGCTCCTTTAACTTGCTGTACATTTCAAGCACTGCAAATAAAGAGGACAGGAAGCAGGATTAGTCCCAGATACAAGCATTTTAATAAGGTTTACTCCAAAGGAACAAATTTACTGGTAAAATGTGTAACAGGCTTCTTATGTGAGACACGTTCCGTGTTACTGCATGTTCCACAGCACGTGTGGATGGAGGGTGAGGAACGTTACAGGAACGATGACGGGAGTCATCTGATGTGTGAGACTGGACGTTACCTGGCAGACAGAGCTGAAGCTTTTCCACTGTGGTGGCCATGTTCCTCTGCTGGATACGACAGCGAATCACCTCCTCCGTCTGAGCCGTCACCTGGGGGAGTCAAAGCACCGTGAAGGAGACAATGAGAGAGAGGCCACCACTGCTGACGGCTGGGTTAAAGTACGGTCATGTCTAACACAGAGCTGGCGCTGCGGTTAATGAGCGTGCGTTTGCCGTGACAAGAGAACAAAAAGCTCGGTTCTGTACATTCAGGGTCAGACATGTACGGACTCACCTCCCTCCCAGCGTCTTGTAGTCTTCGGTTAGTGTCTGTCACTTGACCCTGAAAACAAGCACAGTTCAACTGTGAGATTCACAAACTCGGCAGGCCTGCTGGACAGGAGCTCTTTGGTTTTCATTTCTGTGCTTCATATTCCTGTCTGGGAGCAGGACGATCCAGACGCGCTCTGTGTTTTGCTGCCACTGTGGGGCGTGGATGTGGACCGACCTGAGCCGTCAGACGCTCTCCTTTGTGTTGGGACGTTGCTGGTGCTTTAGCTTTGCTCTGCCCTGTAATGATGTAGTGAAACTGGACTATTGAATACAGAGTGTATAGATGAGCAATGTCACTAGGGATGGGTACCACTCACATTTGAATCGGTGCGGTACCAACTTCCAGTACCTGCGAGTCGGTACCGGTACCCAACAGTACCAGTTTTCAGTACTTTTGTGTGTGTTTATATGGTAATGCCAGATTTATTTCTCATTGTCACCATATTATTTTTAAATAATATATGAAAGCAACATCCATCTGTTTTTACTCTTCATGGAGTCGGAGCGTCTGGTAAAGGGAAACCACAAACTCCGACACTAGACTGATTCTGTGGCGGCAGGTAGGATGGAGGCTGGGATCCTCCTGCAGGGATCATCTCAGGTTACTAACTTGGTGCAGACAGTTTCTGCCGTGCTGGTTAAACCAGACCAGCTTCTTCAGAGACGCAGACTCCATGACAGATGGAAGTATGTAGCTGCTGCACTCGCGTGGGGAAACTCCGCTGTGATGGAGGGAGGGAGAGACGTGACCTGCACGCCGGTCCTGAACTGGTTTACCGTGCTGGTTACTCAGTAAGTATTCCCTTACCAAAAAGTAGTATATGCAAGTATACCTTAACTATACTAATTTTAAACTTTAAATAAGACAGTATACTTTCAGTTTATTATATATGTTATTATCAGAAACATACTTAAAGTTTACTTGGCATTTACTAATAAAAATACTAGAAGTTTATCATATTTAGCCTATACTTATATTTAAATTTTTCAACAATATCCTTTAATAGTAGTACATTCATAGTACATTTTCAAACATACTGGTTTCTTTGATAATATGGGCCTGATTTACAAAGAATCCAAATTGCGAGTCTAATGTCTTTGCCTCGCAAAAAAAATTGCGTGTGCTGTCATTTTAGCGTTTGATCTACAAAGATTACACGCGCAATCTGTAACAGGCGCAAACAGCAGGATTTAAATGAGGATTTAGCGTGCGCTCTCCCTGCGCCACGGAAAGTTCAGAAGAGCATGTGGTAAACGCAAAATGAAATTCATCCTGATAGAGAGATGTTAGTTTCAGAGATATAATGAGGCAAATAAAAAACAGAATATAAGATAAATATGAAGAGTTCATTTGCAAAAATAGACAAACGCCATTTAGAAAAAACAGTTAACTGCTTTTGCACATAAACTCTTCATTTACTTTTTGAATATTTTCAGAAAATCAAGCTCACATGAAGTAGAGTTTTAATGATGTAAAATGGAGATAGGAGGTTTGTACCCGACAGCAACAAAAGCATTTAACTCTGTTTTTCCACAGTGATGTTTGTCTGTTTTTGCAAATGAACTCTTCATATAATAACTATAAATAAAAACAATGCAGCAGGTTTCCCTGTGGATCGTAAGAAGAGGCCAGTTTAAGGACGTGGATAAGGACATGGATGAGGACATGGATAAGGACATAGATAAGAACACGGATAGGGACATGGATAAGGACGTGGATGAGGACATGGATAAGGACATGGATAGGGACACGGATAGGGACATGGATAAGGACGTGGATGAGGACGTGGATGAGGACATGGATAGGGACACGCTGTTGAAGATGATCTGATATTACGCACAGACTGCGCGCTCTTTGGCACAATGCCAGGCGCTGGACCTGTGTAATTGCCCCCCACCCCCATGCAAAACTCAGTAAAAAGTAGTATCAATAGTTTGTGCGTTACTGGTTATTTTCACTGAGTTTTTTGTGGGGTGGGGGCCAACTTCACGCAGGACAGCAACCTCAGAACAGCAGCAGTTGCTGCGGTGTGGAGGAGCAGGAGATGATTTTAATTTAAAAATATGCCATTGGCAAAAAGTAAAAGAAAATAAAAAGACATAATTAATGTCAGCTTTAACTACCATGAAGCTGCAGCTGCAGATGTTCTGGTTCATGTCTAGAATAACCGTGTTTAACAGTGATGTTGATTGTTATTTAATTAAATAATGAAAACTTGACGTGTCGCCTGAACACATCATGAGAAATTATTCTGACCCGATGTCTGCAGTCCTGTGTGCAGAACCGGTTCTGACCCGATGTCTGCAGTCCTGCAGCAGAACCGGTTCTGACCCGATGTCTGCAGTCCTGCAGCATCTTTCAGCCATCAGTGCGTAAAGCTGCCAGTTATACCTGCTTTTCAGACGTGCTAAATTACACGCAATCTTTTGCCCCCGCTTTCCTTTGAACAGTTAATAGATCACATTGCGCGTGTTAAACTGATGTTTTGCATAATCTCCTCCCAATATTTTGCGCCTTCTGGCAGAAACGCCCAGTTTGCATATTCATCTGCAGCAGATGCGCAAAATGGACAGCGGCGCTATTTTACCCCTTAACAGGCGCAAACCTCCTTTTGCTCTGCTTTGTAAATCAGCTCCGCAGATTATTGCGTGCGTAATGACGATAGCGCCCGTTTTAACACACGCAAACCTTTCGTAAATCGGGCCCTAAGAGTTTAAATGTTACTGGACCATTTGGTGGAGTCAGACAAAACACCTGAGTCTATTTTTGACATAAATTTTGTAATATTTATTTCACTCAAGGTGGAGTAGAAGTAAAATAAGGCAATTTTCAGTATAATTGAAAATGTATTTTTAAACACTAAACAGTGACTATAAGTGTATTATCAGTAAACTCATAGCAAACCTAAAAGGTTACTTTCTCTATACTTTAGTTTACTTCATTGTTGCCAAACTTAGCGATTTTGTTGCTATATTTAGCGACTTTTCAGACCCCTCTAACAACCTATTTTCAAAAAAGCGCCTAGCGACAAATCTAGTGACTTTTTTCCTGGTGATCATGGAGACAGATAAAGTTTATATGGCTCCACCTGTTCATCGACCCCTCCCTCCATGTTTCCCCGCACTCACTCACTGCTCCTGCTGTCTCTTTGCAGACATGACCACGCCTCCTCATCTACATTATTTCCCATGATGCCTTGAGGCGCTACTGGGTCTTCTTTACACCATGGCTCAAATGTGTGTGTCACCACTTCAGTACCCTTGTTAATGACCAACGTAGTTTGCCATTGGATGGTACCGCTTGTTAGTACACTGGTCGTACACTGATAGCAGTGTACTTGGTAAATAAAAGTACACTTGGGGGGATATACTTTAGTATACTTGAGTATATTTAATGACATGTACTTAAGGAATACTTCTTTTTGGTAAGTATTTACATCATTCTGAGTTCTGAACAGCAGTGTGTGACCCCCGCTGGTTATTATCTGCCCCCGATCAGATCCGTTCAGCGGCTGCGGCGCTGACCGACTCCTCCCTCTTCTTTCTGCGGGCTGCAGACGAAGTGTCCGGAACGGAGCTTGTGGAAGAATACTGTGTTTAATCAGCTGCTTCCTCGGATCAGACGTGTTCATTTGACATTTTACATCTCAAATATCGCAGCGAGCTCGATGTCTTAGAGAAGTGAAGCCAGAGAAGCTTCAATCAGCTGATTGTTCTGACTGAACACGCGGGCGCAGCGGCGGATGTCATGCTGCGATGCCACGTTCACGTGCAGCATAGAAATCAACAACTTGTCCACTCCCTCACAGGAAAAGCATGCATTTAGGTACTGAAAAGTTGTATCGTCTGACTTTACGCGTATCGGTACTTGGTAGTACCGATGGAGTTCTGTAGGTACCAATAAAAGTACTGAATTCGGTACCCATCCCTAAACGTCACTGATGAGGTGCGAGCTCAACCAGGTAGGGCCGGGGAAAGCTATGCTGGACTACCAGAAGTACGCCGGGTAAAATGAACTGAAGTTGCTGCGTCATGAATTGTCAAAATCACGGAAAGGATGGTTGGAAATGTTCAACATTCCAAGAAGGAAACGTGCTTTTGATAAAAATTGAAGCAAACTTTGGCAGCGAGCTACAGCACGGGCAGGCTGGGGTCCCGGTGGTTAAAAGGGCAGGAAACGTTTGAGCAGGTCCCACTGTATCTCAGGTAAGGCTGCATTATCTATATTAGTTTGTCAACAATGTCCACTCCTCCTCTTCTGCAACAATTTTGGCAGCAATAATTAATTTAATTAAACTTCAATTTAACTTGCATATCACCAAGTACATAGTTTAAGGCACAAATTTCACATCATAACAAAAAGAAATAAGCTCAACGATGGTGGAACCTCTGAAAGGGAGGTAAGACCTGTTTCAGGAAAGCACCCAGCTTCTATGTCATCTCTGATCAGACTGAAGCAGCATTAGGAGTTTATACATTCATGGATGCTGCCAGTAACATTTTGGCTAATACTTGTTCCAATATTCAGCAACTACATCGTCACATTCAAATAAAACATGAAATTCATCTCCTCCAAGTTCTTCCGTTTCTTTCTAGGCCCGTATATCACCCGGTTGCTTTGGGAACTCTTGTGTTATTCGTTCTGAAATTACACACTGCTCGTCTGTAGCCGAGGTTTTCACATAACAGATATTTGCAATTTAATACTCTGATTTAATTTCAGCATAAACACCACATGAAGACCTATGCTTAATAACACTAATCCCATTTTTTTAGGAATGCACAACATTGGAATTTTGGTCGATATCCAATAAGTAAAATAGATTGATACCACATTTTTAAATGTCAGTATGATATCAGTGTATGACATTATCGCAAAATTTTCATGAATTCTCGCGAGATTTCGTAATTGAATAAAGAAATATTGCAAGATTTTGTGAATAAAATAGATTGATACCACATTTTTAAATGTCAACATATCAGCATATGAAACTTTTGCGATATTTCAGTGTATCATTATTTTTTCCAAACCTTGTCTTTAGAAAATTTAAAGTCTGTAAAAAAAGAAGTTTTGGTTTTTTTTTTTTTTTTTTTGACTTTAGAAACAGTGGGCTGATTGGTTAAATATCGGTTAAATATCAGTGGGGTGGCCGATGTCCGATTCTCAGTTTTAAGGCCGATATAGGCCGATACCAATAGGGGGCCGATTATATCATGCATCCTTCCAATGCATCTCATTTCAAGAAATCTTATCCAGAAAATGTTGTTTGTCAAAAAATATTTTAAAAAATGTAAACTTATTTTTAGAGTGGCTAAGATTTTTTTGATGGAATAATGCATTGCCTTAAAACACGATCCTATATCTCACCGAAATATTTCTCTAAGTAATTTTGTCTTAATTTTAATGTGTGATGAAGTATTTTGACTAGAAATGAGAAAAATATACTTGCTAAGATCTGAGTTTTGGAGTGAAGCTGGAGGTCTGCGTCTGTATCTGAGACCCCAGCTGGAGGTCTCAGGTTCAGGACGGGAATTTGGCAGCTCAGACAGTTGATAAAGAGTTCCTACACGTTTTTACAAGTTACATTTAATTATTTAATGCCCATTTCACAGCCACTCTGGCAAAAACACAGATCCTTCTGCAATACCAAGATAACTTTAAAAAAAGATAGACAGAACAAAAACAACCCGCGCACATACACAGAGTATAAATTGTATGTTAACAAAAAAAACCTCAAAAATCCACAAAATTCGTTGACAGGTTGTTTCTTTCTATCACGCATAAATAAAGGCTTCCTGTGTGTGTTGGATTAAATGTTCCCCGATCATTTCTACCTGCAGTCAGCCTTAAATTAGTTTCATATTTCATTCTAATGCTCAAGTTAGAACAGGAGAAAATTAACGACTGTCACTTTGTAGATATGTGTCAGACATTTCAGACTCTCTCTGATTGGCTAATAAACACTTTGTCAAGATTTATTGGTTGGGGAAAAACACCTGAATCTGTCTTTTTTCTTTCCTACAGTCATTTTGTCACACGTGACGGAAATCCACTGTAGCGTCACATAATTTAAGACCTACCATATGAAATTTACGACCAAAACTGTCAAATTTAAGGACTTTTTAAGGTATTAAAGGCAGTTTTGACTTTTAAGACTTTTTAAGACTGCGCGGGAACCCTGTTGGGAAATATCAAAAGCAATTCAGAGAACAGAAAACAAGAATAGTGAACAAAAGTGACTGAAATATAACAGCAAACACCACAAAATGGCAAAAAACTACTCAGACACAACAGAAAAGGAAAGTGAGAAATAACCAAAAGGAAAAGTAAAAAAAGGATAAAACAATCAAAGTAATACAATATTTCCTATTTAATTAATTTATCAATAACTATTAATGCATCTATTTTACGTTATATTCAGACATTTTCTTTTTTTTTCTATATTGATTCCTCATTAATCTTCTTGTTCTTTCCCAGAATTCTCTCTTTTTGAGGACCCGGTGTCTTCCCAAACAACAGCTGGTGAGAACCTCTGCAAACATGGCAGAGCTGCACTGTTGTACTGGTGACATCTTTAGTGATTATGAACAAACACATTTGTTTGTTTGAATTCAATCATAAATAAAACCCCAAATTATGGATTAATTCACTGCTGAAGATCGCTTCAACCGGTCCTCGTTTGAGAAGAATCTAATGAAACTACAATTGTTAGGAAATCGCTGAGCTTTTGAATAAAATGTATTTATCATGAGTAGGTTTTGGTTTTTGTTTAGTATTTTTAGGTCTTCAGAAGCAAGTGAATGTCGCTGAGGGAGAAACCGTTTAGGACCTGAACTTGTGAGGACATGTTTTGTTCTCCGTGTCTTCTCAGAAGTGAAAACTTTATTTCTTGCCGTCTCTGTGAAACGTCTCTGGCTGAAATACCTTGTTGCTGCTTCTGCCAAATGAGCAGTCACATGTCCGTCCAACCTCCCCGTTTCTATCTGCCCCCCCCTTCATGCCCTCTCTTTTCCCTCTCTACCTCCCTCACTGCAGCTGCTCAGCCTTGTAATCAGCTCATTGTCCATGAAGGAGCAAGGACAAAGGCAGGCAAATTCAGATTAACCAGGCAGCGGGGACCTGAACCCATCATCGGTGCACTGGGCCTTTCATGGGGTTTAATGGCTTGTGACAGGCTCTTTCTCACAGATTCAGTGACAAACTTCTCAATTCTGGTTGTGGATTTTTGAACTCTCAGCTCTTGTCACACGGCTGAGAGCCATGACCCAATTGACCAGTCAGCTTTTTGATGAAAATCGTTTCAACAGTGAAGCTTCCAGACAAGAGGGACCAGCTTCATAATCACTGTTCCCTTTTATGTCCCCAGAGAGGGTAGAGCATCAGAGCAGCCCGCTCCACTGCAAACACAGAATGCACATTTATAGAAAGTGAATCAAGGCTGCGCGCTGAATCATCTTACACTGGTCAGTAAACAGGAACTGGGACTTTCCAGAATGGGACACTGGGTATTACTGGTTATCTGCTCCTGTTATGGGCCTTTTCCATCGCAGCTGCACAGGGCACAGTACGGCACGGTACGGCACGGTACGGCACGGTACGGCACGGCACAGTACAGTACAGTAACGCACGGCACAGCAGAGTACAGCACGGCACGGCACGGCACGGCACGGCACAGTACGGCACGGCACAGTACAGCACGGCACGGCACGGCACAGTACAGCACGGTACAGCACGGCACAGCAGAGTACAGCACGGTACGGCACAGCAGAGTACAGCACGGTACGGCACGGCACAGCAGAGTACAGCACGGTACGGCACGGCACAGCATGGTACAGCACGGCACAGCAGAGTACAGCACGGCACAGTACAGCACGGTACGGCACGGCACAGTACAGCACGGTACGGCACGGCACAGTACAGCACGGTACGGCACGGCACAGTACAGCACGGTCCGGCACAGTACGGCACGGTACAGCAGAGTACAGCACGGCACAGTACAGCACAGTACGGCACGGCACAGTACAGCACGGTACGGCACAGCACAGTACAGCACGGTACGGCACGGCACAGTACAGCACGGTACGGCACGGCACAGTACAGCACGGTACGGCACGGCACAGTACAGCACGGTACGGCACGGCACAGTACAGCACGGTCCGGCACAGTACGGCACGGTACAGCAGAGTACAGCACGGCACAGTACAGCACAGTACGGCACGGCACAGTACAGCACGGTACGGCACAGCACAGTACAGCATGGTACAGCAGAGTACAGCACGGCACAGTACAGCACGGCACGGCACGGCACAGTACAGCACGGTACGGCACGGCACAGTACAGCACGGTACAGCAGAGTACAGCACGGCACAGTACAGCACGGCACAGTACAGCACGGCACGGCACAGTACAGCACGGTACGGCACGGCACAGTACAGCACAGTACAGCACGGCACAGTACAGCACGGCACAGTACAGCACGGCACAGCACGGCACAGCAGAGTACAGCACGGCACAGTACAGCACGGTACGGCACGGCACAGTACAGCACGGTACAGCACGGCACAGCAGAGTACAGCACGGTACGGCACGGCACAGTACAGCACGGTACAGCACGGCACAGCACAGTACAGCACGGTACAGCACGGCACAGCAGAGTACAGCACGGCACAGTACAGCACGGTACGGCACGGCACAGTACAGCACGGTACGGCACGGCACAGTACAGTACAGTAACGCACGGCACAGCAGAGTACAGCACGGCACAGTACAGCACGGCACGGCACGGCACAGTACAGCATGGTACGGCACGGCACAGTACGGCACGGCACAGTACAGCACGGTACAGCAGAGTACAGCACGGCACAGTACAGCACGGCACAGTACAGCACGGCACGGCACAGTACAGCACGGTACGGCACGGCACAGTACAGCACGGTACAGCACGGCACAGTACAGCACGGCACAGTACAGCACGGCACAGCAGAGTACAGCACGGCACAGTACAGCACGGTACGGGACGGCACAGTACAGCACGGTACAGCACGGCACAGCAGAGTACAGCACGGTACGGCACGGCACAGTACAGCACGGTACAGCACGGCACAGCACAGTACAGCACAGCACAGCAGAGTACAGCACGGCACAGTACAGCACGGTACGGCACGGCACAGTACAGCACGGTACGGCACGGCACAGTACAGTACAGTAACGCACGGCACAGCAGAGTACAGCACGGCACAGTACAGCACGGCACGGCACGGCACAGTGCAGCATGGTACGGCACGGCACAGTACGGCACGGCACAGTACAGCACGGTACAGCACGGCACAGCAGAGTACAGCACGGTACGGCACAGCAGAGTACAGCACGGTACGGCACGGCACAGCAGAGTACAGCACGGTACGGCACGGCACAGCATGGTACAGCACGGCACAGTACAGCACGGTATGGCACAGCACAGCACAGTACAGCACGGTACGGCACGGCACAGTACAGCACGGTACGGCACGGCACAGTACAGCACGGTCCGGCACAGTACGGCACGGTACAGCAGAGTACAGCACGGCACAGTACAGCACAGTACGGCACGGCACAGTACAGCACGGTACGGCACGGCACAGTACAGCACGGTACGGCACAGCACAGTACAGCACGGTACAGCAGAGTACAGCACGGCACAGTACAGCACGGTACAGCAGAGTACAGCACGGCACAGTACAGCACGGCACGGCACAGTACAGCACGGTACGGCACAGTACGGCACGGTACGGCACAGTACAGCATGGCACGGCACAGTACAGCACGGTACAGCACGGCACAGTACAGCACGGTACGGCACAGTACGGCACGGTACGGCACAGTACAGCACGGTACGGCACGGCACAGTACAGCACGGTACAGCAGAGTACAGCACGGCACAGTACAGCACGGCACGGCACAGTACAGCACAGTACGGCACGGCACAGTACAGCACGGTACAGCACGGCACAGTACAGCACGGTACAGCACGGCACAGCAGAGTACAGCACGGCACAGTACAGCACGGTACAGCACGGCACAGTACAGCACGGTACAGCACGGCACAGTACAGCACGGTACGGCACGGCACAGTCCAGCACGGTACAGCACGGCACAGCAGAGTACAGCACGGCACAGCACAGTACAGCACGGTACGGCACGGCACAGTACAGCACGGTACAGCACGGCACAGCAGAGTACAGCACGGCACAGTACAGCACGGTACGGCACGGCACAGTACAGCACGGTACGGCACGGCACAGTACAGCACGGTACAGCACGGCACAGCAGAGTACAGCACGGCACAGTACAGCACGGTACAGCACGGCACAGTACAGCACAGCACAGCGCGGTACAGCACGGCACAGTACGACACGGCACAGTACAGCACAGCACGGTACAGCATGGCACAGTACGACACGGCACAGTACAGCACAGCACGGTACAGCACGGCACAGTACAGCACAGCGCGGTACAGCACGGCACAGTACAGCACAGCGCGGTACAGCACGGCACAGTACGACACGGCACAGTACAGTACAGCACGGTACAGCACGGTACAGTACGGCACGGCACGGCACGGTACAGTACAACACGGCACGGTACAGTACGGTACGGCACGGTACAGTACAGCACGGTACAGCACGGTACGGCACGGTACAGTACGGTACGGCACGGTACAGTACGGTATGGCACGGTACAGCACGGTACGGCACGGTACAGTACGGTACGGCACCACATGCTAAAGACGATCAGGACAGTTTTTGTTTCCTCACAGTAGAAGCAGTAGTCTACTACCTGGAAGTGGGCGGGGTAAGTGCGGTCGAGACTGATGTGATGTCACTGCCGCGCCACGCGGTGGTCAGGAAAGTAAAAACAACAATGGAGGCGTCGGATGATGTTGAGATGTTACTGCTGTTGTTGTTGCAACTCTGTCAAAGTACTAAAATAACCGGGTTCTGCCATGTTCACCTGACTGAGGTGACTGACGGGAGACAAACCACCATCCCCCACTCCAGAAATGTCAACCTGACACGCGAATGAAGTGTTTCATTCGCGCGTGTCATACGCTCCATTCACGTGAAAAAAAATGCTTGAATGGAGCAAGTAAACATCCAGCATTCGCGCGTTGAAATCTAGGCGTGTATGTGAATGTAAACATCCGGTGTGAACACAGGGTTAGAGCTAGCTCTGAAACGGGTGCGAAAAGTTGGAACGGGTCATAACGGGTTTTCCCAGAGGAAACACAAATAAAGCGTGCCGTACCGTGTGGAGGGGTTACGAAAACGTGCCGTGGAAAAGGCCCATCATAGACTCTGCACTGCTTTTACAACCGTTTTCTATGCCATGCTTCGCGGTGAAGTGACCCTGCACGCGCCGACTCAAAAACTTCCTCTCCATTACAGGCTCACCTGGATTTCAGTGAGTTATTACATAAGTTTCCGTCTGTCACTTCACAGTACAGAAACAGTTTTAAGAGTTTTAAAAACTGTTTTTTACCTGTTGATTCTGGATGTTCAGCTGTCCTGGAGCTTTTAGACCTCACTGCAGTTTTAACTACAGTTGCCCACCAGATGCCACCGGATTGTTTGAACAGTGTAAATGTGTTAGAAGCTCTGTCTTGACCCCTGAAAGTCTGCTCCAGCGGCCCTGAGCGCTGAATCTTACAACATCACCAGTTTCTCAGGAACAGTCGTGTGTAACTCTGAACTGCAAAAACTTAAATCTTAGCAAGTATATTTTTCAAATTTTAGTGAAAATATCTCATCACACTCAAAATAAGATTAAATTACTTAAAGAGAAACATTTCAGTGAGATACAAGATCTTGTTTAAGTTTTTTTTTTTTCTAACTTATTTTAAAGGAATAGTACACCCACAGAATAATGGTCCTTCATCTTCTCCTCATCCTCATGGTGAGCAAGACTCTAAAGCACTTTTTAATATGTCAAATGCAGCCGGAGATCAGGGAGGCCACTCGTTTTCCCCCAACTTTCATATAATGGAGTTCAGCGGCGACTGAACCAAAAAGGTCCATAAAAGTCCACAAAAACTTGTCAATATTCCTCCATACTGCTCGTCCAATGTAATCCAAGTGTCCTGAGTGGGTAGCGTCCAGAATTTACTGGAAACCATCATTTAGTAGATTTTTAGAGCTTTAACAGTAGAACATTGCAGTTTCTATTTGCGCTAGATGTTCTACTGTTTAAGCTCTGAAAATCTACTAAATGATGTGGTTTTGAGTAAATTCTGACGCTACCCACTCAGGACACTTGGATTACATTGGACGAGCAGTATGGAGTAGAGCTGGGCGATACCAGGAATTTTGGTATCGATCCGATACCAAGTAAATACAGGGCCAGTATCGCCGATATCGATACCGATACTTTTTCATAGTTAAGCTTCGCAGATCCAAAGGATCCAAAAAGACCAAGGATAGAATTTGGTTAAACTCAGCTCTTTGGGAATCTGGAAATAATAATGGGCTATAGTACCTGTATGTAATCATTCTGTATTTATTTCACACGTAACACAAAAGGGTACTTATGTGCAATCAAGTGTGAGCTGTATCATGTTTAGTATATTTGTTTCAATTCCAGAAAATCATTAATCTAGTTTTTTACTAGTCCGCCTCTTATGATATTATATCTTTCAATCCTTATGTATAATTTTGCACTGTGTGCACTTGCCTGTTGCATTTAAGTGATTCTATAAATATCCCTGTTTTGGAATAATCAAAGCTTTATCTAATGTTAGATTACATTTTTCGATAGAATAAATGTACCAGATTATTTCAATGTCTTAATGATATTTTTTAGTTTTTCCAGTAGCATTTCACTTAAGTAACATGCACTTTGAAAAAGTAATATGAACTGATGCTGAAGATGACCACTCTCAATTTCATTTTATAATGTCTCTCTGTTCCTGCAGCTCCGTGTTTTCTACTGCATGGGTTTCCATGTGCGTGTAGAGGTTTGTTGTGTTTTTACTGTATTTAACAGCCCCGTTGCAATCTATAGCTACAGCTCGCCATCGTTCCACTTTCTGTAATAAAATAAAGCCAAACGGCGCTTCTCTTCGTCATTTCGATACTCCGCCGTCTCGAGGAAAGGAGAGCGCTGAGTGCGTGGGCCAGGCTGAGCCGACCTACAAGGCTGTTTGGCTGGTGCCGCTGAGCCATGTGATGGTGCAACAACTGAAGACAAGAGGGGGGAGGGTGCTGCTCCCTGCTCTGTGACAGCGCAGCGCTACTCCAGACTTTTATTAATCCATTTGCGCAGCAGTGAGTGTGTGCGGGAGAGGGAAAAAAAAGCTTCAGTATCGATCTTTTTACACGAGTATCGTTCAATATCAATACCAGCGTTGGTATCGATAATATCGATATTGGTATCGATCCGCCCACCTCTAGTATGGAGGAATATTACAGTCAAAGATTTCCACCTCACAATAGGCAACTCCGTTCTGTCACCTTCCCCCCACTGCCGTAACCTTGGTATTATTTTTGACTCCAAACTCACCTTCACCCAACACGTTAAACATGTCACAAAAACAGCTTTCCACCATCTCAAAAACATTGCTCGCCTCCGCCCCTCGCTTTCTTTCGCAGCAGCTGAAACCCTGATCCACGACTTCATAACCTCCCGCATCGACTACTGCAGCAGTATTCTTTATGGCACTTCCTCCAATCTCCTCAGTCGACTTCAGTATATTCAAAACTCCGCCGCTCGTCTTCTCACCCACACACGTTCTCGTGAACACATCACCCCTGTCCTCTAAAATCTTCACTGGCTCCCTGTCAAATTCCGCATTAAATCCAAAATCCTTCTTCTCACCCACAAAGCTCTCCATAACCAAGCCCCCACCTACATAAAAGACATGCTTCACCCCTACACCCCCTCCTGCTCCCTCCGCTCATCAAATGCAAACCTCTTAATCGTCCCCAGGACCAAGCGCCGAACCTTGGGTGACAGGGCCTTCTCAGTCGCCGCCCCCACCCTCTGGAACTCCCTCCCACAGTTCATCCGAGACTCTAACGACCCAGCCACCTTTAAGTCACACCTAAAGACCTTCTTGTTTCAATCTGCCTTTAGCACACCCACTCAAACCTCCTGACTACTGAATCAAACTTTTATCTGTTTTTAAATTAATTGCACGTTCCTGTGCTTTTTTGTGATTTTATCTTGTCTTACTGTTTTTACCTGACTTGTACAGCTGCTTTGAGATCTTTTAAAAGCGCTTTATAAATAAAATGTATTTTTATTATTATTATTATATTGACGAACACCTGCTGCCAGAATCCAGATCACTCAAGTTTAGTTATTTTGAGGAAACCCATGAGACTGTGCCCTGGAAGACGTTTTTTGATGCACAGTGGCGCCAAAAACCAGCCGAGATGCGTTTCCTGTTTTTCTATTATACTGTAAATAATTAAGATGGATACACACACACACACACACACACACCCGCACAAGTACGGCTGCGACTGTAATGTCACTTCACTGAAATATACACAAACATAGACACTATTGGATATTGCAGTTTAGGCCATCGTTGTGATGTGTGGGCTAATATCTCTTACCATCAGTTTCTCTGCATCAGCACGAACTTTGAGCAGCTCTGTGATGGCATCCACAAAGCCCTGGTGGTGGAAATTACACATCTTCTCAATCTCACGGTCATGGTTCCTTATCCTGGCATCCAACTTTTCCATGAAGCGCTTGTGAGCATTAGGCTGGTCATCATAGATGGACCTGACAGAAACATAGGAGGGACAGGAGGAAGGTAGCAGGAGGGAAACAAGGGAGGAGGGGTTAGCTAGGAAAAAATGCACAATGACATGTACACAGATGGAAAAAGGCTGGTAGAAGTCATCTTTGAACCAACAGAAGAGCAAATGAAAACGGCGGATGGAAATAAGTTGCCATGGTGATACAAACCAGTAAGAAGCGAACCAGCTTTGTGACAGTGAAAATTCTGAGCTGAACCTGAAGTCCCTTCAGGAACACACTAACCCGCAGCATAAGTCAGCAATACTCCAGAACACCTGGAAGGAGAGGTGGATCATCTTCCTAAAACATGGCCACATGTCTGCTGGACGGTCTGAATAAGCATCTACTGCAATCCTTCCTTCATTTCTGCCTGCAGGTCGCACATTCAGACAAGCCTCGAGGCACCAGCTGGCTCGTGTAGTTGTGCATGTTCATTTTAAGTAGGGATGCACGATAATTATCGGGCCGATAACAGGAAATTATGACGTAATTCCTATAAGTCGGATATCATGCACTTAATTCAGACACAAACTATTGGTATTGGTTATCAGTATCAGCCTTTAGGAGCTGAAATTTATCGGACATCGGTTTCAGTTTTAAAAAATGGTTATTGTGCATCCCTAATTTTTAGAGATGTCCTGGTTGAAAATGGGTTAAAGAAAATCAGAGCAGGACGAGTTTTAAACATTCGATCTGATCCTGTATCCCCCCCCTCTTTCTGACTGTGCATGATGGTGTGATCTACGACAGCCCTCTGAGATGGAACATCCTGACGTTCCCCACCTGAATGAACCTGCATATGAAAGGAATCTGACTTCTGGACTCAGCCATAAAAAGCTTTGCTCCCATTTCTGCAGGGGTTATTGCTAAATAAAGAAGAACTGACTCAGTCATTTTAATCAAGATCAGTATTTCTTTGCAGCTGAAGCCCTTTAACACCTGACCGTGTCTTAGGTTTGACTCATACTGTCAACAGTTTCAACTTTTTGTGGGGGCCACAGGATTTTGTTGGCAGAGTACTTCACCACAGCCACAAATGGCAGGCATACCAAGCTGTCCGTGTCCTGTTTGTCTACTACAAACTACAGCTAAGAAGCATTTCATTCAAGTATTAAAATGCTGATAATTCAGGACGGTATTTTGCTCAACTGGTTGAACTTTCACCTCACTTACGGAGGCTACGGCTGGTCACCCCCTCCCTCTCTCCTGTACAAACACTAGCCAAATATCCTTTATCTAATCTAATAATTCAAAGTTAGATGGTAGACTTGGGGCTGGGCGATATGGACCAAATATCATATCGCAATATATTTATTTTAGATGACGATATACGATATATCCCGGTATTTTTCCCCTGTCTCAAAGTTTCACTTCATATCAAACAGCTGTTTTTAGTATTGAAACATGTTTATCATAAAGGTGTCGCTCCACTGCAGTGAAGGAACTGACAAACATTGGTTAGAAATGTTTGTTAGATCACAGTAGTTAAAGATAGTTGCTGGTTTTTATGATTTCTTTGTAAAAGTCTTGGGGAGGATTGTCTTCCAGACAGTTTAAATAATAGGGGTGGAAAAAAATAGCAATGTACTAAGATATATTAATATTTTCATATGCCGAGGTCATATCTGTATTTGAATACGCAGTATTGATCTAATTTACTAATAAAATCTCACAAGATATCGTTTTGTTACGAAATCTCATGATATTTCACGAAATACTGCAAGATTTCATTGTTTTGTTACGAATTCTCCCGGTATTTCCTGAAATCTCATGAGACTTCATAACAAAACGATGATATCTAGCAAGATTTCATTAGGAAAATAGATCGATACCGCGTTTTTAAATAAAAATATGGTGTCGGCAAATGAAAATATCGCAATATTTCAGGGTATCGATATTTTTTCCCACCCTTATTAAATAATCAGGTGACCCCTTTGTAGTCAGTCGAGATGCAGCCGGGTCATTATGAAAAAATAAAGCAAAAAAAATTTGCACAACTAATACTGCGATATAACGTTATGTGTAAATATCATCTCTCTCTCATGTAAATATATACTGCGATATATCAGTATATCGCACAGCCCTAGGTAGACTTTCACAAGGAAAAGTTACATAAAACAGCCGTGGAACAGCCGTGGAACAGCCGTGGAACAGCCGTGTTCTGGAACTGTGAGAAATCCAACTTTGGTTCTTGAAACCATGAAGTCCTAAAATCTTGAAATGCAAACTGATCTGATGTCACTGAAGTCCACTGCAGAAGTATGAAGTCGGAGATCATTATTTACGATGGTTCGGGTTACAGATCCGTCAGAATGAATAGTCCAAGAAGATCCGATCATTTCCAGTAAAATGACTGGAAATAATCTGCTGTACTGGAACCTCACGGAAGAAAAGAAGTCCCACCTTGGCAGGAACAGATGGGACACAGATGGCCAGTTGTTGGCACATTATTCACAGCTCCTGCTATGAATCACTGCTGGTAATCAAACACTCCCTTACACACCAACACACACATATTCAGACACATGTACACACTCAGCCATTTGGGCCTGTTGAAGCTAGGCCAGGACAGCACTGGGTGTGGGTGGGGGGTGTGCGTAAAGACTGGGTGAACTCAGACCGTATAAATGTGAGGGTTTTTATATTATTAGCTCAGATAAAAGACTCACACACACTACCTGTGGTACTTATAAAATCTGGAAGTATTTTTTTCTAAAGTGGTCAAAAATATGATTGTGGAGTGGTTTTCTAGTTTGTTTTTACATGTAAACAAAACAACAATTGAACAACAACCCTCTTCATGGGATCCATTTAGACTTGTGGGTATAATACATCTGTTAAATCGGTCTTGTTTTAAAGCCTACAGGTCTAATGATGCCTTAGCAAACTCCATACATGCTGTACACTGTATAGTCTAGAAACTCTGCTGACATGGTGAATCATTCCAGGACTAACATCTCCATCTAGTGATCGTAAAGTAAATTACAACAACTCAACTGCTGATAAAAGACCTTTACCGACATTCATTTTATTGCCTTCAGTTATACAGTTGTATGAAATGTGTTTGCCTCCTTCCTGATTTCTTTTTTTTTTTTTTGCAGTTCTGTCACTCTTATATGCTTCAGATCACCAAACAAATTTTAATGTGAGACAAAGATAACACAAGTGAACAAAATTAACTCCATGATATGAAAGTTGGGAGGAAACAAATACCTGTCCGATCTCCGGCTGCATTTGAGATATTAAAAAAGGGCTCCAGAGTCTTGCTCAGCATGAGGATGAGGAGAAGATGAAGGACCATCATTCATCATTTGTTATCATCTATATGTTTAAATATTACTCTCTTTTTTTTTTCATCATTTTTAGTCAATGTTATTGAGCCATTGTGGAAGGTCCAAAGAGCCACTTGTGGCTCTGGAGCTGCAGGTTGCAGACCCCTGTTTTAAGGTATTAAATGCAGTTTTGTCAATTTCAGACTTTTAAGACTTTTTAAGCCTGCGCGGGAACCCTGTGATAATGGATATTGGAGTTTGAAAATTGGACAATATTAGATATTGATTAAAAAATCCAATATGGAACATCCCTACTCTGCACAATGACTCGTTA
This sequence comes from Atherinomorus stipes, assembly GCA_023101725.1. Classification (NCBI taxonomy): domain Eukaryota; kingdom Metazoa; phylum Chordata; class Actinopteri; order Atheriniformes; family Atherinidae; genus Atherinomorus; species Atherinomorus stipes. The sequence goes on along the minus strand of JALJCO010013772.1, from coordinate 77,911 downwards.
CCTTGGAACACAGAGACGCATAAAACCTGCTGGATTGCGGCCCTCGTCGGACCCTAATCAAACATAACAAACAAGCAGTAATTGTAGTTTCCCCTGCGGTCTCATCAGGTCAGTTTTACAGATCTACACAACTTTTACACAATCAGCCGACTGAAGGTGAAAACGTGCACAACTTTAGTTTTTAATTCATCTTTAGGGAATTATAAATAAAATCAATTTAGGATTCCTCTGTACAGCCTGTACAGCTGTGTAAAATATTTTCTTGGTCCGTTTCTGATTTCTTTCATTTCTGCATGTTTGTCACATAAACTGTAGTTTTTGAATAGAGATTTTTTTTAGTAAGGGAGGAAAAAAATCCAAACCTCCATGGCCCTGTGTGAAAAAGTAATTGCCTCTCCTGTTAAAACATAAATTAACTGTGGTTTATCATCTTTGGAAAGCTGAGTTCAGTTTCTCTATCCACATCCAGGCCTGATTACTGCCACACCTGTTCTCCATCAGAAATCACTTAAATAGGACCTGCCTGACAAAGTGAAGTAGACCAAAAGATCCTCCAAAGCTAGACATCATGCTGCCATCCAAAGAAATTCAGGAACAAATGGGAAACAAAGTCATTGAGATCTATCAGTCTGGAAAAGGTTTCAAAGCCATTTCTAAAGCTTTGGGACTCCAGAGAACCACAGTGAGAACCATTATCCACAAATGGTGAAAACATGGAACAGTGGTGAACCTTCCCAGGAGGGGCCGGCCGACCAAAATGACCCCAAGAGCACAGCGACGACTCATCCAAGAGGTCACAAAAGACCCCAGAACAACATCCAAGAACTGCAGGCCTTACTTGCCTCAATGAAGGTCAGTGTTCATGACTCCCCCATCAGAAAGAGACTGGGGGGCAAAAATGGCTGCATGGCAGAGTTCCAAGACCAAAACCACTGCTGAGCAAAAAGAACATAAAGGCTCGTCTCAGTTTAGCCAGAAAGCATCTTGATGATCCCCAAGACTTTTGGGAAAATACTCTGTGGACTGACGAGACAAAAGTGGAACTTTCTGGAAGGTGGAGGTCCCATTACATCTGGCGTAAAAGTAACACGGCATTTCAGAAAAGGAACATCATAGCAACAGTAAAACATGGTGGTGGTAGTGTGATGGTCTGGGGCTGTTTTGCTGCTTCAGGACCTGGAAGACTTGCTGTGGTAAATGGAACCATGAATTCTGCTTCTACCAAAAAATCCTGAAGGAGAACGTCCGGCCATCTGTTGGTGACCTCAAGCTGAAGCACACTTGGGTTCTGCAGCAGAACAATGATCCAGAACACACCAGCAAGTCCACCTCTGAATGGCTTAAGAACAACAACATGAAGACTTTGGAGTGGCCTAGTCAAAGCCCCCACCTGAATCCCATTGAGATGCTGTGGCATGACCTTAAAAAGGCGGTTCATGCTGGAAAAGCCTCCAATGTGGCTGAATTACAACAATTCTGCAAAGATGAGTGGAACAAAATTCCTCCACAGCGCTGTAGAAGACTCACTGCCAGTTATCACAAACGCTTGATGCAGTTGTTGCTGCTAAGGTGGAACAACCAGTTATTAGGTTTAGGGGAAGATCACTTTTTCACACAGGAACATGGAGGTTTGGATTGTTTTTGCTGCCTTAAAAATAAAAATCTTTATTTAAAAACTGCATTTTGTGTTTACTTGTGTTATCTTTGTCTAATATTTAAATTTGTTTGATGATCTAAAACATTTAAGTGCGACAAACAGTATAAAATTAATATGAAATAACATAATATATACACACACACACACACACACAAAAATATATATATATATATATATATTAGGCCTTCAAAAATTGAATCCTAAATTAATCCTATTGTCAAACAAGAGATGTCCTTTTTAATTACTACTGCTATATGCAGAAAATACATTAACTTTTGTTTTACAACTTAAAGGCTAAAACCAAGCTACACATCCAGGAGTATTCCAGGACTCAGACCTGAATTTCAGATTCACATTAAGACAGTTGTTAAGTCAGCCTGTGAGGACCGTATCAGCAGCATTCTGGACTAAACTGCAGCTGTCTGAAGGACTTTAGGGAGACATGTAAGGACAGAGTTTCAGTAGTTTAGTCTACTAAAGATAAATACAGAATTCCTGGTGAGACACCTTTAACCCTAAATGTGTTCTAGAAGTGAAAAAAGCAATGTGATTAATCAGGATTAATTTTTTGACAGCCCTAATATATATATAAAATGAAATGAAATGAAAAAATACTTTATTCATCCCGGAAGGGAAATTAAACATTGTAAAAGCTAATAAATTGTTTTTTTTTTAAAAAGAATTTAACATTATATGAAATTATAATCAGTCATTCAGTCTTGTTCTTCAGGGTGATGCTGATAGCAGGAATGAATTTCTGTATCTCTCCGTCCTACAGTGAACCTGACGCAGCCTCCCACTGAACACACTCTGTTGATTCTTCACCGTGTTGTGGAGAGGAGGAAGAATCCTCCATCATCTTCATCAGCTTGTGCAGCATTCTTTTCTGAGCGATCATCTCCAGCGGCTCCAGAGTTCTCCCCAGCACAGAACCAGCTTTGTATCAGCTTGTTTAGTTTCTTCAAGTCTCTGGTTCTGATGCTGCTTCCCCAGCAGATGCTGCAAAGCTGATTGCACTTTCCACAACAGACTTGTAGAAGATCTGCAACATCTTGGTGCAGACGTTGAATGATCTCAGCTTCCTTAAGAAGTAGAGTCTGCTCTGAGCTTTCTTATAGATGTAGTCACTGTTGCATTTCCAATCGAGTCTGTTGTCCAGCTGAACTCCAGGTATTTGTAGTTCTCCACCACCTCCACCTCCTCTTCCAGGATGTAGACAGGACTATGCTGCTTATTCTTGCTCCTCCTGAAGTCAACAATCATCTCTTTAGTCTTGCTGGTATTTAAGATGAGCTGATTGTTACCATTTCACAAACTTCCCGCTGAGCTGTTTATTTCGGTCTGCACGGACCGTCTTGAAGCCGTGTACAGACGCATTACAGTCCGGGATGTGTTCATGCAGCCATGTCTCTGTGAAACACATGATACTGCATTCTCTGTACTCTTTCTGAGACCTTGTTAGCACTTCAAGCTGGTCCATCTTGTTAGCTAGCGATCTTACATTACCCATCACAACAGTTGGAAGAAACGGTTTAAATCTCCACCGTTTTTCTCTCTGCCTTACCCCTGCCCTGCATCCCCTTCTCTTTCTCTTTAACTCCACTGGGATTTGATGTGTTATTTCGCTAATAATCTTGATTTGGGAGAGTTTTAACAGTTGATCCCTGTGGTAAACAAATTTTCCGTTGCCATGGATACACATCATAACAAGTAGGGAAAAAAGCCAAATATATGAAGAAAAATCTCCTGAATTGCACAGCCTTCAAACCAGCATAAAAATACTCCCAGAAAATCTAATCTGACAAGTAATGTCAATAAAAAAAGACAAATATATTTGAAAAAAACACAAAAAAGGCATAAAAAGCACAAATGTATCCAAAATAAACTGTCCAGCTGTTCTGCAGTCTCTATATTTGAATTTCTGCAATGTCTATATTTTAAGGCTAAAATAAATACACCTATTTTTATATAAAATACAAAAAAAATTCCAAACTAAACTTTAAGCTTTAGTGCCATGCTACAACATTCCAAGTCTAACATGTCTGTTAATGAAACCCAACAAATTTCACAGGCGAGAAGCCACTAAAAAAAATTTTTAATTTAACTTTCAGAAAATGTGTGGAAAAAAAAAAAAAGGCAAATAAAAAATTGAAATCATGATCAATTTTCAATCTTCTGCGTTCTTCTTGCAGATCCTCTCCAGTTCTGTCAGGTTGGATGGTGAACGGTGGTGTTCAGCCCATTTCAGGTCTCTCAGAGATGCTCAGTTGGGTTTAAGTCAGGGTTCTGGCTGGGCTGGTCCAGAATGGTCTCCATTCTCTTTATCAGCTATCATCAGTTTTTACCAACTTGGTATAAAAAGTATATATTGCAGTAATCTGTTGCATCTTTGAGCTGCATAATGGAGTGGTTCTGGTGGTTCTTTCTTCCAGCTCTGTTCTGTTCTCTCTCCTCTACGTAATCTCCTGCATTGACAAAAGTTCTGTTACAATCAAAATGTTCTTGGGGAGGACGGAGCTCTGAAATGAGCATCAGACTGAGGTTTGTGTTATTTAAAACACAATTCTGAAATTCACTAATCACAACCAAGATATTGAATGGATCAACGGGACATCACACGGATCATCCTGTGGTCATCTTCTACACGTAAGGCTAGAAAACTGTCAGAAACTTAATGAATATAATAATAATACATTTAATAACACCTTTCAGAACACCCAAAGATACTAATAAGGAAAAGACAATAAAAACACAGAAAATACAATAAAGAAGCTCAGATAAACAAGAAAAAGTTAAGAGCAATGGGAATGTGAGAAAATGATGAGGAACATTTCCAAAATCAGCTTCTTTCTCCAAAGTAAAAGCAAATTTAAATTTTTAATAGGACTGGACGATAATTCAATATCAATATCTATCGATCGATAGAGGTTTTTTCAATATAAAAAAAAAAGAGGGTCAATAAAAGTTCAATATAGAAGCATAGTTTTCTGTAGCCTATCAGGAAGCATGATACTACAGTCACTCCTTCATCCAGAGCAATCACAAACGCAGACCAGGTAAAGGCTGAACTGGAGTTATGTCCCTTTCAGACTTCCACTGGAAAGCGGTAATATTGCGAACTCTGTCCTTTATAACGCTGCATTCAGACATGCGTACCGGTCTTTTACCTCAGAGATGTAGCAGACATGTACCGGCTGCTCTACATGTCACAAGAGCAGAAATGCTGCGGCACGTCGTTTTGGCTGAAAGCACAAGAAAATGTTCTGGACAGAGTTGAAGGGAGAGCGGGGGGGGGGGGCTGTGCTGACTTTTCTGCAACATTTCCTGATGTATGAAAGCGCCGGGACACGATAAGACCACAAGGAAGCGACATGTTTGAAAAGACAAGTCTGTTTAAGGAGCGGATGAACTTTACCGCTCATGTTCCACAATGCAGGTCTGAAAACGGCTTTAGTGTGAACTTTATTATAAGTAGGTCATTCAGATAAAGATTAAATGGTCAGGGCTGCACCTAAAATAGCTTTGAATTTGATAATGGCTTTTTTTTTTTTTTTTTTGATAAATATCGATAGATCGATACAGTTTTTTTTTTATCGACAATCTTTTTTTTCTATATTGTCCAGCCCTAATTTTTAAAATAACATATTAAATGCTGTTTAGCCTATGCGTCAAAATCTAAAATGTATTCATGATATCAAACTGTTATTGATCAATATTTATCTATGAATGGACGTCCCATTTTCTCTTCAGCTGCTGTGAGAAACGGCGACGCAGCGCTGATGTTGGTGTCATCAGCTGATCACACCAACATTAAACTGAGCAGCTCGTGTCTCCATCATTATGATCAAACACGGATATTCTGAGCCAGTTGGGCTAAAACTTTTTTTTGGGCTGCTTGGTACCGTGATCAGCACCGGCGCTACCTGAGGATCCGGAGGATTTGGGTCGTTCACCAGAACGACACCAGCGCCGCCACAGCGCAGATCTTTACTGGTGTTTGTCCAGACCAGCTTCCCTTCAGGTGACCCGAAGTTAGATTTAACTTTTAACTAGCGGTCTGTTGAAGTATCGTCTTACCGGTGGGAAATCCGCCAACAATGTTTGTTTGTCAACAAGAGGGACGTTGCGAAATCTGACAGGTCAGAGAGAGAGAAGGGGAGCGTGTCCTAAAGGGCCGACAACGTCACTCCTGAATGAAAGGAGAAGGAGCGGCGTCGCCTCAGGTGTGTCGAGTCCTTTATTCTACGTTATTTTATGGCTCCGATGCAAACGTTTACCGCACATTACGTCGCTGCAACTGCAAGTGGGAATTTCCCGCATTATAAGAGCGAGGTTTGCGGGAGTTTATGGTATTATGTGCGATTCCTGCAATCCCGCAGTGAATTTCAGGTCCTGTTCAGTGTTGTTTTTGTTGTTTCATAGAACAGCTGTTCAGATGATGAAGGTTTCACTAAAGTAAAAAATTATTGGTCAAAAGCAGGCATTTTTGCTGCAACAAACCCATGTTACTGCAGAAAAAGCTAGAAACAAATGTTTTTTCTGATAAAAGAAGAGAGTCTAGGCTTTCCTTTGGTACATTCAGTGTTTGCATTGGCATAGTACACAATATTGTGGCTCTCCAAAAATCAGTGAAAATGCTTAAAACTCCTGGCAATATGGAGCGCTCTGCTCGGAAAAGGTCTGGCAGTACTGTAAGTGAGTTGAATATGAGTGTCACTGCAATGAGTCGGAATACTTATGACAATGTGATATTTCAGTTTTTCTTTTTGAATAAATTTGAAAATATTTCTACATTTCAGTTTTTTCTGTCAAGATGGAGTGCTAAGTGATATTAATGAGAAATAAAATTAACTTTATTGATTTTGGCAAATGGCTGCAATAAAAAAAAGAGTGAAACATTTAAAGAGGTCTAAATACTTTCCATACCCACTGTACATATATATAAATATCTACCAATCTATCCATATATAAATCATCTGTCAGGGAAAAACATTGGATGGGCGATATGGACTAAAAATGTATCACGATAATTTCTGGCTTTCAGCACGGTAACATATTTGACAATAAAAAACAGTAGCCTAATTGTATTGTAAATCTATCACTACATTTTGTCTTGAGAGCCCTAAAATAATACTACTGTAGAAGCCACTAAACTACATCAATTAAGTTCAAGTAGTACATCTGTATTGCAAAACTACAGCTTTGCAATACATCAACCAAACAAGTCTGAAATATGAGAACAAATCTGACATCTATTCAAACAATGCATATATATATATATATATATATATATATATATATATATATATATATATACAATACACACACACACACTGCCTGGCCAAAAAAAGTCGCCACCAAAAGAAAAAAGGTCATTGACTCTGATACTTTGTTGGACCGTCTTTAGCTCTGATTACGGCATTCGCTGTGGCATTGTTTCCATAAGCTTCTGCAATGTCAAAAGATTTATTTCCATCCAGTGTTGCATTAATTTTTCACCAAGATCTTGCATTGATGATGGTAGAGTCTGACCGCTGCACAAAGCCCTCTCTAGCACATCCCAAAGATTCTTAATGGGGTTCAGGTCTGGACTCTGTAGGGGCTAATCCATGTTTGAAAATGATGTCTGATGATCCCTGAACCATCTTTCACAATCTGAGCCCGATAAATTCTGGCACGGTCATCTTGGAATATGGCCGTGCCATCAGGAAAGAAACATCCATTGATGGAACAACCTGCTCATTCAGTATATTCAGGTATCAGCTGACCTCATTATCTGAGCTCATACTGTTGCTGAACCTGGACCTGAGCAACTGCAGCAACCCCAGATCATCACACTGCCCCCACAGGCTCATACAGTCGCACTAGGCATGATGCTGCATCACTTCATCTGCCTCTCTTCTTACCCTGATTCACCCATCACTCTGGAACAGGGTAAATCTGGACTCATCAGACCACATACCTTTTCCATGACTCTACAGTCCAATCTTTATGCTCCCTAGCAAACTGAAGCCTTTTTTTCCGGTTAGCTTCACTGATTAGTGGTTTTCTTACGGCTACACAGCTGTTCAGTCCCAATCCCTTGAGTTCCCTTCGCTTTGTGCGTGTGGAAATGCTCTTCCTTTCAATATTAAACATAGCCCTGAGTTCTACTGTTGTTTTTCTTCAATTTGATCTCACCACACGTTTAAGTGATCGCCGATCACGATCATTCAGGAATTTTTTCCGGCCACATTTCTTCCTGGAAGACGATGAATCCCCACTATCCTTCCAGTTTTTAAGAATGCGTTGGACAGTTCTGAACCCAATTTTAGTAGTTTCTGCATCTCTTTAGATGTTTTCTCTGCTTGATGCCAATGATCTGACCCTTCTCAGACAGACTAATATCTTTTCCAAGACCACGGATGTGTCTTTCCACATGGTTGTTTAGGAAATGAGAAGCAACTCATTGCACCATTTGGGGTTAAATAACTTGTTGCAGCTGAACGATAATCGCCCATGCAGTAATTATCCAATAGGAGGCTCGTACCTATTTGTTTATATATATATATGTGTCTATATTTTTTTTTATATATAGATATATATATATATATATATATATATATGTGTGTATGTATGTATGGGTGTGTGTGTATGAAGGTTTAGAAAATTGACCAGAAAATTATTCAGCCATTTTCCAGGTTTTACAGTACTTGTGGGAACCCTGCAGGAACAGGGTCCTTTTCTCATCTCCTTCCATTTAAACCATTAACTAAGAAGAACTGAGATGAGCCATGACCCTGGAGGTGGGGCTAGCAGTGCTGAACATTTCCAGCTTGTACTATTTGGAGTTTATGCGCAAATTTCTGACTCAATAGCTGAGGTTTAATATCCACAATAAAATCATAAAATCAGTTCACCTGAAGGTTTACTGCAGAGCAGTAAACTCTGTAGCATCTAACTCTGAGGGTCGGCAGCGTGGACTGTGAGCTGCTGCAGACAAAGCTGACTGCCGCAGAAAAACAGGCAAATCTAGAGTAGCCTGATTTGCCTACACAAATAAAAACATACTCCACCTAGAAAAGTAACATGAACAGATTGTAAGTTCATACAGCTGAAACCGACTTCCTGATTTTACCGTCTGCGTGGGGGCCAGAGGCCTTTCAGGGACAACTAATTTACCCTGAAAGCACCAGGTTATACCAGTATAAATGGCTTATTTTGATTTCAGATCTTTACTGAATTTGACTTCTTTTACATAAGAACAGTACACCATCTAGCCCTCACTTGGCAGATGAAACGAAGTTTCAGCAACTGATTTCAAATATTTACCCTCAACTGAGAAAGCAGCAGAAGCAAAGCCATGAGGAAGCTGTGGCATTCAGCGAGCAGAGGAAGGCAGAAACTAGCTTGTTCCTGCTCCAACAGAGTTAACCATGAAAATCACATCAATCCTGACTATAGCTCACTTTGATTTATGTCTATCTAGGGCTGGGTCATATCATATCGTTCACAGTAACACCGGTGTAACGTTGGGGAATGATAAGAAAATGAAATATCATGATATAATATGGGTGAAACACACAAGCGCACCGCCGTTTTGATACTGTCAAACGCGCATGCAGCCAGTCCGGTAGCGAACGAGGAGGAGGAGGAGGAGGAAGAGGAGGAGGAGGAGTAAAGTCAAAGCAGCACATTGACTTAAAGCTTGTTCCTCCATGAGAAGAGAGAACTTGCTTCTTGTTCTTCAGGCCGCTAGAACAAGTAAAAGGTTCGTTTTGGTCATTTCATCCACGTGAAGCTTCTTCCGCAGCGGGGTGGTTATGAATGCGGGGGTATGACTGTGAAAAACTTTGTCGCAGGCGGGCGGGGTTATGCACGCGGTGGTGTCCGTGCACTAAATGCCACGTGCTGTATATATTTCGTACTCATTCACCCCTTCCATCAGCTGTTAATTAAAGCTACCCCTTTAACTTCGCATCAGCGTTTTCCACGTCCAGCTTGTCTGAGTTAACCCCGCCCGCCTCGAATGTCAGAGTGATCACTCAATACTTCTCATAACCGCGTGAGATGATGCTCTGCTCATAAATATGATCATGTTCTGCTCAGAGACTCATTATTTTGAATCAGGTGTGTTAGAACAAGGAAACATGGAATAAATGCAGGACTAGGGTTCGGTTCTCCAGCTCTGCTGTACATGGTTCTGTTCAGGATCTGCAGCTCAGTTCCTCTGGAAACGCTTTTTGCTTAAATTAACTGACAGTAAGGGATTTGCAACATCTGCACAGCTGATTTCATAAAAAGTTATAACTTTAATGCTCATCAGAAACAGCTGCTTGTTAGAGTGAAAAGAAATTGTAAATCTTCATTTGCACAAATAAAGTTGTGCAATTTTCCCTTCAATCAATCCAATCGCCAGTTATATCGTTATCGCAAATTTTATAAGTTATATCATGATAAATATTTTGGGCCATGTCGCCCTGCCCTATTTCAGACAAATTAGGGTAAATATATTGTATATCGTCATCTAAAATAAATACACTACTCACAAAAAGTTGGGGATATTTGGGTTTTTGTATGACGTCAGAATGAACCTAAAACCCACTCCAACCTTTCCAGGTGAACTGAATTAGACTTTCTCTAAACTTTTCAATGCACATGTACATTGTTCAATGGTTAAATATCTGTTGCACATCATGCTGTTCTCCAAAAACCAAAAGTTGAATATCCCTTACTTTTTGTGAGTAGTGTATATCATAATATGATATTTGGTCCATATCGCCCAGCCCTAGTAAAAACTAAATGAAAGGTTGTAGAGTGGCAGAGTGAGATAAAACGTGTCATGATCCCAAGCATTAGAAAATCTCACTTTTTACATCAGTTTTTAAATTTTCACTGTAAATGAATATCGGCTCCTAATATTGGTTATCGGCCTCCATGATCACTAATAATCGGTATCGGTCAAGAAAAAACCATATCGGTCGATCCCTACTTTTTTGGTTGACTGAATCTGCCGTTTTGTCCTTCATGTCCAACTGTAACCGTCTTATTAATACAGAACAAATATTGATTATACATGACATTGAAATGATACAAATCCTTTTATGATCCGTCACATACTGCTTCTAGTTTCTGTTTTTTGTTTTTAAGATTTCTTACTTTACAGTCTTTCCTCCTACAAACATAGTTGTAGCAGAATCAAAGGTCAGAGAGGGGGTGTCGTATAATCACACGCGCATAAATGATAACTCACCTCACACTCACACCAGCCTTTCCTAACCTCTACAGTCCCAAATAAAACAAATACACAAAGATAATATTATGGATGTCAAATGTGCTAAAGCACAGAGATAAATGAGTGTGAGAAGGTGACACATTCATTTTCTAAACCAGGTTATCACTCATGTCATTAAAAATCCATGTTCTGCATGTTCTCATAAAGAGGCATGACTCTGGGATTGTCGGTGTTTTAATTAAATAATGGATCAAATCCACTGAAAACACTTTATTATACTTATTCATGAAGTTTCTGTCTTATATCGTTAAAGCCTTCTGGCCGCCTCACATCAGGTCTGTGCGCACCACGTTCTGGATGCGCCACGGTGTCGTTCCGACCCGACGTCTCACACACGGAGCCTCTATGCTGTTGTGTTGTTCACGTGCAGAGCAGACGGCCGACAGCAGACCTGCTGCTGCTGGAGGCAACGATGCAGCTTCACTTAAACACCGACGTTGTCCATGTGGAACAGTTAGCTAAAGCTCGGTATTTTGAATGCGAGCTGCTAATAATGTAGCCGCAGCGTGTCGCCATTACTGAGTCAGAGGGAAACGTTGCGTAATCTACTGCACGTTCTGGAGTTTGCTTTCTTTCTTTCATTCATTCATTCATTTAATTCATACAGCACAAATTACATCCAGCTGGATGCCCAAAGTGCTTTACATAGCAGGACATCAACACAAGGCTAAAAACAAACAAACACATAAGATCTAATTAAAAAGAGAAAAAAGAATGAATAAAAACCATAATAAGGAAAAAGTTTGAGAAGGAAAGGCCTGCAGCAAAAGATGGGATCTGAGCATAGTTTTAGGGTTGGGCATCGTTTGGTTTATGCTGGATTTCAGAAATCCAACATCACCTGTTTGAAACAGGGTGTACTTTTATAAGAAAGACTTCGGCTGTTAGTTAACATGAAAAAGGTAAGACCGAGGAGGAAACGACAGTGTATGGAAAGGTCCAGTGATACTTTAAGAGCTTTTAGTCAATGTGTGTCGAACACATTAAACATTGACTGCTTTTAAAAAAGGGGGGAAAAGGTTGCTCACAATGAGAAGTTGTACAAAGTTGTACGATATCATATAGTTTGTGGTAATAGCAGTAGCCATGATGATAACACGTGATCACATATTTTCAGCTTCACTAACTCAGCCATGGAGGCCACCACGGCTATACTCTTCCCACCACAACCTCATAATCCCGAGAAATAAATCATTTTACATGGAAAACATCAGCATTTCTTCAAAGACTACGTGACTAAAGATATGATCTTCTCTTTAAACGTTTTCTGACAGTACTCAAATATCCTTCTGAGCTCTGTAAATACTGACTAAACATCCACCGATTACTGCAATAGAAACAATGATCAGACAAAGCCTCTCATATCTAACTTTTAATTTAGCACCTCAGTGAGCAGACTGAGATCATAACAGCTGATGAGGTCATAAATTAACCAATGAAACCAAAACAAGCTGGGTGTCATTGGTGTTTCCTTGAGGGCATGTCTTTTCAGATATTCCCAGGTAAGCTGACAGAAACACTGCCTGCAGGTATGTCTATGATGAAGGTATGAGAGGTGGCGCAATCTGGCTGAAGTCTGTTTATTTATATCTTGTCAGGCTGTCATTCATTGTGGCCTTGACAGCTGTGCTGACAGCTAGCTAGTCCCCAACACAGGATGCTACAAAACGCAAACTCCAGTTACTCAGCAAAGCTGACGGTCTCCTTCACGTTCACATAACACCAGGGTTCATGATCACAAATCTGAATTTGGTAATCTGTAATGTCAGAGGCGACAACTGCCAAATTTCTGCTGAACAATTAAACAATATTGTTCCCAATTAGCCATTAGCTTACACCAGCAGAATAACGTAAAGTCCCACGGCCACACCTACAAACAATGTTACGGTTTGCTGTAAGTTCAGAAATGGATTGATTTACAGTCCAAAAACCTCACGTGAATTTAATTTCTAATAAATCTGGATTAAACTGACTCGAAACGGTCCGTTTTAGCCTGCTAATGAGCCTAGCTTCTGTCGTCATTATAACACCATAGAATGTTGCTATCATTGCTAACGTTAGCCTGCCGGTGACTATGCTAGCTGGGAAACCAAACGTCCGATCATGTAGGACATACACGATGTCGCAGACGTTATCATCGGCGTAAACTGCAGCATTCAGAAATTCTTACCGAAGAGTCGGACCGACGCAGGCCGTGTCGGTGCTCTCGATCTCCTGCAGAATGCGTTCGTGCTCCGTTATACAATCCAGGGTTTCATTCTCCGCCATGATTGTTTATGAGGAGAGCATCACGGATATGACTGCAGCTGCTGCTGTGCGCAGGAGGAGGACGGGACCAGGACCAGGACCGGGACCGGGACCGGGACCAGGACCGGGACCAGGATCAGGTACCGCCTGCCGCTGCTGTCCGGAACCGCTCACAGCGCATCTCACGTCCAGAGACGCAGAGCCACAAAGCTTACCGCAAATACTGCGGCACTCATGTAAACTATAGCGGATCTGTGATCAGATCCGGGGGGGGGGGGGGCGTCCTCAACATGTTTCATACCCTCCAGTTAAAGGAAAAGATAAATTCACAACAACAGGAAAATGAAGAAAAACTAATAATAATTTTTTTTTCTTACAAACTTACAATTCTATGATATAAAATGTTGCTTTTGAATTGTGGTCGGAAAAATTCATTTTAAAATAACAAAAACAAAACTGTAGGCTCCCTGACAAATGGGAGCACCTTTCCCATGAACAGTGGACAAAAGTATGCCAACAGATGTACAGTAGAAGTCTGATTGAACATTAAAAAAAAAACTTAGATAGATAGATAGATAGATAGATAGATAGATAGATAGATAGATAGATAGATAGATAGATAGATCATTTGTCCTCAAAATTATTCATACCCTTCAATTAAAGAAGGAAAAAAAATCAGCTATCTGTGAAAAAAGATAAAATTTACATAAGTCATAATAAATAAAAATGCAATCAAAATGTCGTTTAAAAGGGATATTAAAAAGTAACACAAAAATTAAAACAAGTAAACAAGCATGATGGGGCTCCAAATCTATAATTTTCCTGTATATGTATATATATATATATATATATATATATATATATATGTGTGTGTGTGTGTGTGTGTATATATGTATTAAATATATAAATATGTGTGTATATATATTTATAGTTTATATTTATATATATTTATTTATTTAAAATGCAATGAAATGAAATGAAAAATAAATTTCTGTATCTCTCCGTCCTACAGTGAACCTGACGCAGCCTCCCACTGAACACACTCTGTTGATTCTTCACCGTGTTGTGGAGAGGATGGGAAGAATCCTCCATCATCTTCATCAGCTTGTGCAGCATTCTTTTCTGAACGATCAGCTCCAGCGGCTCCAGAGTTCTCCCCAGCACAGAACCAGCTTTCTTGATCAGCTTGTTTAGTTTCTTTAAGTCTCTGGTTCTGATGCTGCTTCCCCAGCAGATGCTGCAAAGCTGATTGCACTTTCCACAACAGACTTGTAGAAGATCTGCAACATCTTGGTGCAGACGTTGAATGATCTCAGCTTCCTTAAGAAGTAGAGTCTGCTCTGACCTTTCTTGTAGATGTAGTCACTGTTGCATTTCCAGTCGAGTCTGTTGTCCAGCTGAACTCCAGGTATTTGTAGTTCTCCACCACCTCCACCTCCTCTTCCAGGATGTAGACAGGACTATGCTGCTTATTCTTGCTCCTCCTGAAGTCAACAATCATCTCTTTAGTCTTGCTGGTATTTAAGATGAGCTGATTGTTACCGTTTCACAAACTGATTGACCAGTTCCCTGTACTCGGCTTCTTGTCCATCACTGATACACCCCACAACTGCAGAGTCATCAGAGTATTTCTGCAGATGACAGGTTCAGAGTTGTACTGGAAGTCTGAGGTGTACAGTGTAAAGAGGAATGGTGAGAGTACAGTTCCTTGTGGTGCTCCAGTGCTGCTGACCACCATCTCAGACACACAACCTTTCAGTCTCACAAACTGTGGTCTGTTTGTTAGGTAGTCGTACATCCAGGTGGTTGTGGAGGATCCACCTGGAAGTTATGGAGCTTCTGACATAGCAAAGCAGCTGAATAGTATTGAAGGCACTCGAAAAATCAAAGAACATGACCCTCAAAGTGCTCCCTGACTGGTCCAGATGAGAGTGGGCTCTCTGAAGCAAGAAGATGATGGCGTCTTCAACCCCAAGCCCATTACGATATGCGAACTGTAATGGGTCCTGAAAGGTATTCACTTGCTTGTTGAGGTGAGCCAGTAAGAGTCTCTCCAGGACTTTCATGATGTGAGATGTCAGGGCAACTGGTCTGCAGTCATTTGGTTCAGCTGGTTGTGGTTTTTAAGGGACTGGAACAAGACAGGATGTTTTCCACAGCACAGGAACTCTGTTCTGTCTCAGGCTGGTGCTAAAAAGGTGCTGGAGAACCGGACATAGTTGTTCTGAGCAGGTCTTGAGAACTCTGGGACTGACACCATCTGGACCTGCAGCCTTGTTCCGGTTCAGTTTCTCCAGTTGTTTCTTGACCTGGTCACAGGAGACAGTCAGGCTGGAGGTGGAGACAAAGGAGGTCTCAGGACGTCCTGATGTGGAGAGAGAGGAGGTCTCAGGATGTCCTGATGTGGAGGGAGATGAGGCTGTGTTCAGGTCCATGACTGAGGTGCAGGGTGACAGAGTGGAGGTGGGACAGGAAAGCTGTGGGCTCATGGAGGGTGTGTGGTGTGTTGGGTTGTCGGCAGGGGGGGAACTGAACCTATTGAAGAACATGTTCAGTTCGTTAGCTCTGTCCAGACCTCCATCAGTCTGGTGCCCCTTTAACTTGAAGCCAGTGATTTTCTTCATTCCCGACCACACATCCCTCACGTTGTTCTGCTGGAGCTGCTCTCCAACTTCTTCCTGTTGTCCTCCTTCACTTCTTAGTCTGTGTTTTCAGTTGTTTTTGTGTGGTCTTCAGTAACTCCCTGTCTCCATCCCTGAAAGCTTTCTTTTTGATGTTCAGCAGCTTTTTCAGGTCACTGGTGATCCAGGGTTTGTTATTGGGGAAGCACCTCACTGTTCTTGTTGGAACGATGTTGTCCACACAGAAGTTTATGTAATCTGTCACACACTCAGTCATGGTGTTGATGTCATCTCCCTGAGGTTCACAGAGGACATTCCAGTCTGTGGCCTCAAAGCACCCTCTCAGAGCATCTTCAGCCTCAGTAGACCAGGTTTTAATCGTCCTCCTAATGATTGGTTGCTGCTGAACGATGGGCTTGTAGGTGGAGGTGAGAAGAACCAGATTATGATCTGATCTTCCTATAGGAGGCAGGGAAGAGGAGCTGTATGCATTCTTAGTATTTGCATAAAATAAGTCCAACATCTTATTTTCTCTGGTGGAGCAGCTGACAAACTGCTGGAAAGTTGGTAACGTAGCAGAGAGGGAGACGTTGAAGTCTCCAGAGATCGCCATGAATGAGTTTGGATGCTGTGTTTGTAGATTAGCCACGACGGAGCAGATGACATCACAGGCTGTCTCTGGTGCGGTACCTGGTATTATATAAACCGCGACCAGAATAACACAGGCAAACTCTCTGGGTAAATAATATGGACGGAAACTCACAGCTAACAGTTCAATGTCTCTTATGCAGATCTTCTCCTTGACAGTGACGTGTCCTGGATGGCACCAACGCTGATTGACCAGCACTGCAATTCCGCCTCCCTTTAGCTTCCCGCTGAGCTGTTTATTTCGGTCTGCACGGATGTGTATATATATATATATATATATATATATATATATATATATATATATATATATATATATATATATATATATATATGTATAATTTTAATGCAGAAAAAGTGATATATAAAAATGAATTTGCAAATAAATTCAATAACTAAAATAAATGTGTAACTAGGGCAAAATACTAATAAAAGTCACCATTTTTCTGCAGATATTTCAGGCCATTCATCATATATTCTCAAGAGATAGTTAATTTTAGATAAAATCTTTGATGTAATTGTACTTCTTTGTAAAACAAAAGGTGAAAAGCTGGAGTTTTCATTATTCAGGTCATCGTGCTGTTATTTTACTGGTCTAAACCGCTGGAGACCAGATGAACATGGAATCTGATCTAAAATGAGTTTAACACCGCTGGTCTACATGTCATGCATCAGCCATGTTCTTAAACACAAAGCAGCATTTCTACAGAATCCTCTCACCCTCAGTCTCCATGGTGATAATATTTACTGTCCAAACTCATGTTTGACAACGGTGATGTAAAATAAAACCATCAGATGTGACGAGTGAAGTTCAAGAATGCTGACGGAACTGTGATGAAACTGATGGTTTAGCTGGAAGGTATTGAAATTTGTAATTTGGGGATAAAGGCAATACAGGATCATCCTCAGAATGATTAATAAGAAAATATTATTAGCTGTTTCCTTTTACAAGTTTTGCTTTACTTTTTACATCAGAGACCACTTTTTGGTAATAATCTGTTAATCATTTCCTAAAATCTAGATAATTTTATTTACTTATTGTTAAAGGTCCTATCTATATTTTTTATTTCTGTTTCTTCTTTTTACATAGAGCATCAGTATTTCCCCCTGTATGCTGTAAAAAGTGCTTTTTGGTCTGAACATTGAAATCAACCACCACATAAAAACAGTCGTTATGTGAGGTGATGAGTTATCTTTCAGTGGTGGCTATCGGATCAAAACGTCAGAAATCAAGTCTTAAATAGCGCATTAGTACCTCAGTGTTGCTCCCAAAGGCAAGTCCACAGACTCCAACTCTGCAAAAATGTTCCCAAAGGCCTTCTCTTCGTCTTTGTTAGTTTCTTCACTTTGAAGAAGAGGAGGGTCAGGTAAAGCAGCATGGACCCTGTCAGTGTCCATCTCCGTTCAGAGTGAGAGTATCAGGGAGAACTCTGACTGTCTGTATATCTGAATATGTGTGTGTGTTCCTGGACATATGCGATGGTCAGCAGAAAAAGAAGGTGCAACAGGAAAAAGAGACCTTGTGATTCACAGGACTTTGACTCCCACAAACCAAATTCCAGCCTCTGACTCTGAAAGGACAGTGAATCTGGATTGTTGATTTATTTAGGCTTAAAAACATAAGATTCGTTTTTCTGTTTAACATTTTTTTAAAAAATCCTAGATATTTAGTGAACGAATACACACTAAAAACTGCTGTGCTAAAAATAACCCAATTTGAGTTATTTTATAACCAAACTGCTGGGTCAATACAGCACATTTCATCAATACTTTAGGTAGAATGAACGAACGAACGAACGAGAACTATTGTCCTGTAAGTCCAGATTTTGGTTTTCCGTTAGTTATCAGGGTTCTACACAGTTTCGGGGCCTCACGTTCACCATGCACGCTTCCGTAGTCCAGCTGAGATGAGCAGCTGCTACCCAGACACCAACAAAAACACAATTTGTGAAACTCTGAACTCACGGGACAACAGTACTCATTCGTTCCTTCATTCTACTTGAATTATTGATGAAATCAAGGAGTTTTGCTGCAGATAATGTCTGATATAGAGGCTCCCCGTCTCCACCATGATACTGGACGTACACTGAAGGGTGACTCAATGTAATATCTTCCGAAGGACTCAAAGTGATGCAGAAACTTTACCGGTGAGTAAATGCACGTATATACTCCTAAAAATAAGGTCCAGGTTGAAAAACAAAAAAAAATCCTTTAATTCAAGTGCTGGGTCAAATTAATTAACATGTTGGGTTATTTTGACAATGACTATGCTTATTTGTCATTTCCCCTATCCAAATTCTGGAACAAGGTTCCATTGTTGCCAACCTAGCAACTTTGTCGCTATACTTAGCGACTTTTCAGACCCTTCTAGCGACTTATTTTCAAAAAAATTATATTTTTATTTTTTTATATTTAAAATAATAAAAAAAAAAAATTATATAAAAATAAATATAAAAAAAAAAAAAGAAAAAAGAATATTTAATAAATTGTGTAAAAAGTATGGGGGGGGGGGGGGAGAGAGGGGAGGGCGGGTCGCCCCCCCGGGTTGGTCCTAAGAGGAGTAGAGGGAGGTTGGTCGGTGAGGGAGGGAGGGGGGGGGGGGGGGGGGGGGGGGGGGGTTGGGGAGGTTGGAGGGAGGAGGAGGTTTAATTGGGGGGGGGGGGGGGCGGGTCTGAGGGGGGGGGTTTGGTGGGGCGGGGGGGGGGGGGGAGTTTTGGATTTTGGTGATTTTATTATTTGGTGGGGGAAAGTTTCTGTTGTTAGCAGGGGGAGGGGGGAGGGGTTTTGGCTTGTTTTGGAGAGAGGGGAAGGGGGAGGTGGATGGAGAAGATGATTTTTTTATTGTTTTTTTGATTGGGTTTTGATTTGAGAGGTGTTTGTATTATTTTTCCACATTATTTATGTGGGGGGGGAGGGAGAAGGATGGAGTTTTCATGGTGATGGAAGTGGGGGCTTTGTGAGTGTTTGGGGCGATGTGGTTTTTTTTTGTTTTTCTGTTTTTTAGTTTAGTTTTTTTTTTTTTTTATTTAGTTCATTTCGAGGGAGTGGTGGATTGGTGTTAGAGATGGTTTTTTGGTTTTGGTGGGTGGATGTCTTCATCTTAGCAGTGGAGTTTGGGTTTTGAGTTTATTGTTGAGCCAGGGGGGAGGTAGAGGATGAAGAGAAGGAGACCATACTACTGTGGGGGGGGGGGGGAGGGGTGGTGTTGTTTTGTTGATTTTTTTTTTTTTTATCTGTTGATTTGTATTTGGGGGTGCGGTTTGGGGGGAGGGGTGGACCGGGGTGATGGGTGGTTGATGGTATAAGGCTCGAAGGTCAGCCGGATGAGTCTGGGTGGGTGGGAGGTGGGGGAGTTTGTTGGTTTTTTTGGGTTTTTTTCTGTTGTTTTTTTTGTTTCTCTATTTTTTTTTTGGAGGGTTTTTTTTTGAGATGTGTTTTCCTTGTTGAGTTTTTCGGGGTTTTGGCGAATGGGGGTTGATTTTGGGCGAATTTTTTTGGAGTTTTTGTTCTTGTCGGGTTTTTGGGAGGGGGTTTTGGAGAGGATTTGGGTGGGGGCGGCAGGCTTAGTGGTTGTTGTTTGGTGGGGGGGGAGGATGAGGGGGGTTGGAGTGGGTGGGTGGAATTTTTGGTTTTGGTTTGATTTATGTGTTCAGGGAGGGAGAGGTGAGGATGGGGAGGGGGGGGGGTGGGGGGGGGGGGGGGGTGGGGTTATTTTTTTGTTATATGGTTTTTTTTTTTTTTTTTTGAAAAAATTAATTTTTTTTTGGAGGTTGAGGGGTTTGAGATGTTGTTGTTGGGGGGGGTTTTTTGTTGGTGGAGAGGGGAGCTTTTGGTTTTTTGGTTGTTTTGGGGTGGGTGGAGTGGTAGTTGGGCGGTTTTTTTGTTTTTTTTTTTCTTTTTTGTTTTTTTTGTTTGTTTGTGGTGGGGGATGTTTTTTTTTTTTTTTTTTTGTTTCTTTCTTTTTTTTTTTTTTTTTTTTTAGTTTATAGCGGACAGAGCTGAGTTTGATTTTTGGAGTTCTGTTTGGCTGTGTAGGTAGAGTTTTTTTTTTCTTTTTTATTTTGGGGTGGTGTGGATGGGGGGGGTGGGGGTTTGTGTTGAGAATTGTGGGAGTTTGTTGGGGGTTTTTTTTTTGTTTTTTTTTTTGTTGTTTTTTTGTTTTGTGGGGGGTTTTTTTTCCCTTTTTTTGTGTGTGGGGGGGTGGGGGTGGGGTGGGGGTTGGAGGTAGGAGCGAGTGAGGTGTCGGTTGTTTTTGTTGTTTGGTTGGGGGGATGTGTTGTGTGAGTTTGGGGTTGAGAGTGAGGAGATTTATGTATTTTTACCTTGGTTTTTGATTGGAATTTTAAATCCCAGTGATGGGACCAGAGATCATGGCAGCCTCGGGGAAAAGAGGGAGGGGGTTGGTGGGGAGGTTGGTGCGGAGAGCGGCGTGAGGGTGGAGGTCGGGTTGGGGGAGGGGTGGAGGGATTGGTTTTGGTTTTTTTTATCTTTTTTTTTATCCCTCCCCCCCCCCCCCCTCTTTTTTTTTTTTTTGTTTTTTGGATTTGGTTTATTTTTTTTCAGATTATTTTTTTTTTTTTTGATTTTTTTTTTTTGTTTTTTTTTTTTTTTTTTGTTGATTTTTGGATGTTATTTTGGGTTTTCTGTTTGGTTTTTTCTTTGGTTCTGTTGTTGGCTGGTTTTTTTTTTGGTTTTTTCGTTTTTTTTGGTTTTTGCGGGGGTTGGGGGGGTTGGATTTGATAATGGGGTTGTTCTGGGGTGGTTTTCTTTTTTTTTCTGGTTCTTTTTTTTTAGATGTGGCGGCTGGGGGGGGGGGGTGCTTTCGTTCTTACCCTCGCCGCCCCCCTCTTTTTTTTCTTTTTTTTTTCTTTTTTTCTTATCTTTTTCTTAAAATAAAAAAATTTTTCTGTAACAGTAAAAATCTCAAATTTCTTCCTTTTTTTTTCTTTCTTTTCTTTCTTTCCTTAGAGAATCATTATCCTCCTTTTTTTTTACCCCCTTCCTTCTTCTTCGCGCCTAGTGACGAATCTAGTGACTTTTCCTGGTGATCATGGAGACAGATGAAGTTTAAATCTCTCCACCCGTTCATCAGGAGCTGCCTGCTGTCGGCCCCTCCCTCCCTGTTTCCCGCCACTCACTCACTGTTCCCGCTGTCCCTTTGCAGACAGTCGCCCTTCCCAGCTGCTGTGAGATGACCACGCCTCCTCATCCAGATTATTTCCCATGATGCCTTGTGGCACTACTGGGTCTTCTTTGTACCATGACTCAAATGTGTTCAGTACCCTTGTTAATGAACATTGTAGCATGTCTAACAATTAATATATGGGATGCTACTGCACACGCGTGATATTAATTGCTCAGTGTGGTGATGTCATTTAGTGACTTCTGGTGAATTTTGAGCCAACCTCTCCCTAAAGAATTAGCAGCAGTGAAAGGTTCTGTCTTCTGCATCAGATCCATCTTCATGACTGGAGAGAATATTTCTGTCTGCGTAAAAGAATGCAGAATCACAATCTGGACTCTAGCTTCAGTGATTGGTACCATCTATGGTGGTGAGTTTCTCTCTGTACGTCCTTCACACTCATGCTGCAACTTTAACATTCAAACTGAACAGAATTTTTCTACAGCTTTGGCTAAATGTGAACATGACTAAGACAGTACAACACATGTTTCAAATTTATAGGATAACAATCATAATAGGTTAAATTCCTGCTGCATTTCCATTTCCCATGAGCCTTTGTGATACAGAAACATACTCAACCCAACGGTTGAGTCAAAAAAATAACCCAGCATTTTTCAAGAGTACCTAACTGCAGTTACAATGGCTGACAAGGACGCCGCCATACATCCAATCCATACAAGAAGTCTCATGCGGAAGTTAGTTAAACACCACCAAGAGTATCTGCGGCTTGCAAACAGAGGCACATGGTGTAGTCGGGTGGTTAGGGTTAGGAGACGGGTCCGGGTTAGGGTTCGATTTTAGTAAGTTACATGAAAAAGAAACTTCCAATTGGGACCTCCGGCGTGGATTGGATATATGGCGACGTACCGTGACTGCATTTGGGTCCCTCTTGCATTTTTTAGGGTTTAACCCAAAGCATGGATTTAAAAAAAACCTAGATTATAACCCCAATTGGGTTACACATGTAATAACCCTGCAGTCAGGTTGATGAAATAAAAACCAGCATTTTTTAGGGTGTAGAAACCAGGACGGGAGGCTTTATTACATGAAACCCTTTCTGAAAATATAAAATATGAAATTATATTCAGACATCTAGTAACACTGGATATGTCTGAGACAAAGCAAGAAAATGAATTTAAGAGGAAACAATAAATGATAAAAACTGCAGTAAACAACATGCAGATACGTTTGTTTTTATTTGACTTATTTACAGTACGTTCTCCTAGCAACACAACTGTCATGGTCTATGAAGTATTTTATGTCCCGGCTTTGACTTTGTCTTTTGGTTTCTTGGTTCTACATCACCTTCCTGTCACTTACAGTACTTGGTGTACTTCCTATTTTATTTGGGAAAGTTTCATTTGAGCCAGGTGTGTTAGAGCAGGGAGATGGAAAACCTGCTGGATTAGGGCCCGAGAAGGACCGAAATTAGCAACCCTGACCAAGAGCTTCTTCAGGAGGTAAGTGAATCCAGTTCAGTTCTTTTTCAGGAGACCTATCTCAGTCAATAGACCCCTTCAAAGTTTACAAACGTTGACATTTTCTGATGGGCGGGGCTTAGCTGGAGGCAAAAGCAGCTCTAGCTGCTCTGTTAACAAGCGGCAGCTAGCAGGTTTTGGTGGCTTTTTTCGTAAATGGAGAGCTTTCGAACAAGTGATTGAGTCTCAGAACTGTGGGAATATGTCCAGACTCTCTACGGACATGACAGCTGTTTAAGTAAATTACTGCTAACAGATGGACACAGGCTGCTGATCCAGACACCTTCCAGGAGAGGATGAAGATCTTCTGCAGACGGTGGAGCGGCTGAACTCTGATCTGGACACCTTCCAGGAGAGGATGAAGATCTTCTGCAGACGGTGGAGCGGCTGGACTCTGATCCGGACACCTTCCAGGAGAGGATGAAGATCTTCTGCAGACGGTGGAGCGGCTGGATTCTGATCCAGACACCTTCCAGGAGAGGATGAAGATCTTCTGCAGACGGTGGAGCGGCTGGATTCTGATCCAGACACCTTCCAGGAGAGGATGAAGATCTTCTGCGGACGGTGGAGCGGCTGGACTCTGATCCGGACACCTTCCAGGAGAGGATGAAGATCTTCTGCATCGACGGTGGAGCGGCTGGACTCTGATCCGGACACCTTCCAGGAGAGGATGAAGATCTTCTGCAGACGGTGGAGCGGCTGGACTCTGATCCAGACACCATGTGTGTCCAGCAGAGTGAAGCTCAGAGCAAAGAAACAGCTGAATGCTGACAATGATGTCAGAAACGATCACGACACGTTCTGATTATCAAATACACCAGTCTACGTTTGGATCTTTGTGTGCTGCGGTCGGTCGTTTTGCTGAGTCAGATCAAAGCAAGAAGAACGACATGAGACCCAGATCCAACAATGTGACAAACAGGACAGCTTCCAGATAGAAAATACTTTCACCAGCTGGTGCTGGAGCTGTGGCTGGACAGAGAGCGGTTCCAGTGGTTCTTCAGGTTGGATGTCCAGCAGGTTTTTTATTTTGGTCCTGGTAGCCAAAACGGAGAACACTATAAAGGATGGGATGAGCCTGAACACAGGTAATCAGCCTCTCGGCATCCATGACGGAACGAGTGTGTTCTAGGAGCCAAATGCATCGTTCTTTGGGGCCAGCTCCATCGAAGGACGCCTCTATGCTTATTGGTTGCCGTGGCTACTCGGAGATGCATCTGCTGTGAGACACAGAATCACAAACTGATTATGGGATTAACCTTTAACCAGAGAAAGATAAGCTAGTTCTCCCGAAAAGTTACGGCAGGGAACTAGTGACGGTGTGGGTAATCGAGACCAGACTCAATAAACACCAGATGTGTGTGTGTGTGTGGGGGTGTATGTGTGTGTGTGCGCGTGTGTGTGCGTGTGTGTGTGGGTGTGTGCATGTGTGTGTGTGTGTGTGTGTGTGTGTGTGTGTGGGAGCCTCTGTCATGTGATTGATGGTGTAATTCTGTTATAAGGAAACTTTGTTTCATTGTGTATTTCTACATCTTTGGTGCTAATGAGCCAATCCAGAAGAGGCAGGAAACAGAAGGTGGTTGTGTAAGCTGGTCGAGGCCTCTCGCTTTGCTCAAATACAGTTTTCTTTTATCCACATCGCCACAAGTAGCTCGCCTACACTGACAATGTTTGATAGGTGTGTGAAATAATGATTACAACAGAGGAAACACTGCCACCATCACACACAGTTGCAGGGACAAAATGCTCAGTATTATAGAAAATGCTTCAGCTATGAACAGGATGCCGGCTGCTGCATACAACAGTTAACCCTCTGCAGCTACATGGTTCAGTTGTAAGCAAGTAAAACAGATTACATCAGGTTGGAAAGAGAGTTCAGTCACACTGATGATCAAATGTGGGACTCTTGGTTAAAGGTTAGTTAATAAAAGTACAAATTCAATTCAATAAAAGTGTTTGAATGTAACTAAAAACAAAACCAATTGTTTTTAAATTTCAAAACTCAATTCAATTCATACTTAATTGAAGACACTTCTCAAAAAGAGGTCTATAGCTCCTAAAGACTAAAAAAAAAAAAACAGCAACAAAAACAGACAAATGCAGCATTCACAGAAATAAATAAGTAAAAACAAATTATACATAAGTGAACAAACGTACGCCAATGAGTCCACATCAGAGATGAGAATCTAACAGAACTGAGTTTTTCATGAGACAGTGACTTGGACACTGCATCTAAATCTACAGATTAAATTCTGTATCACAGCAACACGGCTACGGACCCCAACGCTGCAAGCAGTGGTTGGCAACCGGCGGCCCACGGGCCAAAATGGCCTGCTGCCGAAAATATCTGGCCCGCCAGATTATCATGGCTTTCTTAAAAAAAATTAGTTTTCTGTTCAACACAACAAAGCAGCCAGACTATCATCCTGCTGCTACGATGCTGGACGGGACACGTAAGAGAGAAAAACAGTGTCTGTGTGGACAGTTCTGTGTCGCTGCGCAGACATGTTGATTTGAACCAGGGACACTGCATACGGAAGCACGCCGAAGCGCAGCAGTTTCATTTGGCACCCATGTTTACAGACGGTGTTGACCACATCAGGCGCTGCGTGGTGCGCCACGGCGCGCAGCGGCAAAATCGGTGCAATCGTTTTGACGTCTGTTCTATTTTCTATTCTATTCGGCCGAGTTGCGGCCGAATTTGTCAAGCCAGGCAGGAACATGAGACAAATCTGTCAAAATAAAACCATTTTCAAAGTAAAAGCACCCAGATAAGCTTTAAAGGTGCCATGACATCAAATTTCACTTTTCTGGGGTTTTGGGTGTATAATATGATCTGTTGTGCACTGATGAGGCCATGTGAATGTCCAGAGTGAGAATCAAAGTTCCTGTTTATGGTCTGTCAGCTTTGTCTCTCTGCTCAGAAACAGTTGAATCAGACAGCAGCTTATCATTCTACATAGTTCTATCATTCTACGTAGTTCTATCATTCTACGTAGTTCTATCATTCTACGTAGTTCCATCATTCTACGTAGTTCCATCATTCTACATAGTTCTATCATTCTACGTAGTTCTATCATTCTACGTAGTTCCATCATTCTACGTAGTTCTATCATTCTACGTAGTTCTATCATTCTACGTAGTTCCATCATTCTACGTAGTTCTATCATTCTACGTAGTTCTATCATTCTACGTAGTTCCATCATTCTACATAGTTCTATCATTCTACGTAGTTCCATCATTCTACGTAGTTCTATCATTCTACGTAGTTCTATCATTCTACGTAGTTCTATCATTCTACGTAGTTCCATCATTCTACGTAGTTCCATCATTCTACGTAGTTCCATCATTCTACATAGTTCTATCATTCTACGTAGTTCCATCATTCTACGTAGTTCCATCATTCTACGTAGTTCCATCATTCTACGTAGTTCTATCATTCTACGTAGTTCTATCATTCTACGTAGTTCTATCATTCTACGTAGTTCTATCATTCTACGTAGTTCCATCATTCTACGTAGTTCCATCATTCTACGTAGTTCTATCGTTCTACGTAGTTCCATCGTTCTATGTAGTTCCATCGTTCTACGTAGTTCCATCATTCTACGTAGTTCCATCATTCTACGTAATTTAATTGCTCCAATAAGAGCACACTATCAAGTAAACAGCGCCCCCCCCCCCCCCCCCTCTCTCTCTCCTAACGGTTTATGCACCGTCCGCTCCCCCCCTCCCCTCCCTGTCTGATTCAGCTTCGCGTATGGAGCTAGTAGTAACTTCTGTGCAGTCAGGTCTGGGTTTTCAAACAAATGAATTTAAAAGAAAACTTCTGCAGCAACACTGAGGGAGGGGGCCACAACCTTGTCATTACCTGTAAGTTTATTTATTTTCTAAATGCTGTCTTGTCTGATAAACGTAGCTCACTATCTGAAGTGCCCATGTTGCTAGCAGTTAGCCTTTAGCAAACTCCGACCGCAGCTTGACCTAGATTCTCCAAATAAGGTCATAGCGAAATAAGGTGTAGCCAATCAAAATGAAGTCAACATGGTCTCCGGGTAAAGCTCCATATCATCACCGGACCCAACTGTATTACTGAGGAAGTGAGGTCTGGCGTTTCAAAACAATACTCCGCTGTAAAAAATGCCGTTTTTTTCTTTGGAGTATTTACATATGCAGTAATGCCAACAACATAAACTAGTTTTTAACTGTTATGTCATCACTCCTTTAAAACACGATCTCTTTTTAATAGATCTAATGATGTGTCAATCATGTCTTCATCTTTATTGAAAATGCAAGTGGAAGTATTCACACACAGAAATGTCGGCTTTCTGCTTGAAAATAGTTTGAAAGCAGAACAGGAGATGTATAGTTGTGGAATTATCAGCTGAAGAAGTCCAGCAGAGAAGCAGGACTGCTGCCGACTCTGCACGTCCGATGTGGACAGAAAGAGGTGTCGACGAGAAAATCGGCGCGCTTCCGCATGCAGTGTGTCCCTACAGCAGGGGTCTGCAACCTGCAGCTCCAGAGCCACGAGTGGCTCTTTGGACCGTCCACAATGGCTCAGTTACACCGACTAAAATTATAATGAACTGAGTAATATTTAAACATATAGATGATAACAAATGTAGGTTTCAGCCGTTTTTCACTGGAATAGCTCTAAATTTTCACAAGTAAAAGTACCAGTAATGTTTTTTCTACATCTGCTTCTCTTCTCATTAGCTTGGAAATTCTGGTCTTCTGCAACACACGGTCTCCAGTGGCGGAGCCAGACTTTTATCTCTGGGGGGTCCACTATAAGAATGACAACTAACACAGTAACAGTACTTTCATTCATAGTCGAGATGAGCACTGATTAAAATTTTCATTCGCGAAAATGCTTTAAAACTAACAAGACAGAAATCTGGGACTAGTCCTGGACTCAGACCTGAATTTCAGCATCACATTAAAGGACTGATGTCTCAGCAGGACTAAGAAAAACTAGTCCATGCATTCATCTTCAGTAGTCTACAGTACTGTGATGCTGTCTATTCAGGTCTACCTATGAAGTCCATCAGACAGCTGCAGTGAGTCCAGAATGCTGCTGATCCAGTCCTCACATCTGTACACTGGTTTCCTGTTTGACAAAGAACTGACTTCAGAATCCAAATCCAAATCAAATCAAGCTTTATTTGGGGACAACAACTGGTTTGATTGTAGCCAGTGAGACACTACAGCTGGCGTTAGCAGGCTAGTGTTAGCTGATGAGCTCAACTGTGCGTTTGAAAACACACAAGCATCTGGAAATCAGATCTTAGGCCTTTATCATCAATAAAGCATTAGGGGAAAAAAAAATTTTGCGTACACCATGACGTTCACGCAGTAGCGGTGCAGCCACTTCTATGTGAAGAGACAATGTCCTTGTCTGATACACAAAATCTGTGAAAATGCTCCTTTCTTGGCAGTTCCCAGTTGTTCCACTGGAAACGGGAGGGTAAAGACCCGATTTTCAGATGCACAAAGTTAGGCACGTCAGCAAATGCTACCTGGCTAACGCTAGCCTGCTAACGCCAGCTGTGTAGTCTGCATTATTGAAGCGCCGGCTACAAACAAACGTGCTACGTTGTTTTATTATAAAGTGAGTAGAAAATGAAGGACCATCATTCTGCGGGTGTACTATTCCTTTTAGCAGTGAGGCTTCATTGTTATTGTCATTGTCCCAGTTTTTCTCTCCGTCTGCTCTTCCTTTCCATCCACCAGTTTCCTGCCTGCTTCCTGCCTGCTTCCTGTGTGTGTCCGGGGCACAGGCTGCCATACAACTTCTGACCTCTATTGTAAGTTACACTCCAAACAAAAAGCCCTGAAGGACATCCTGACAAACTGAAATTCCCTCCTGAAGCCAGCTTTTCCAGACTGGGTCTCAGGCCACCGTCACTTTCTCTGACACGGTAAAAAAAAAGGTAAAGAAGGTTAGAGAACCAGGTGCTGGTACTGCTGGTCACCAGTCCATGCCAGATCTGTCTGCATGTGCCGCTGTTTGACTGTTTATGATGACTGAGGTGTCAACCTCAAATGAGATTCAGACCTGAGACTTTACAGATGTTTTTATTTATTTCCTCTGATGAGACTTATGCCTGATTTTAAGGCAGTATTGTAAATACTGCCTTAAAATACTGTAAATCCTTACATACTAAATACTTCACAAATAAGATGGATCAAAAAGAGACTGATCTATAATTAACTCATCTGAAACGTACCGAGGCAGGAACCTGGAACGTCCAGCAGGTGGCAGTAAAGCAGCATTTATAGCTGCTGGTCACAGAACCAAGATCTGGAACTTCCATGTGGTCTCAGTGTGGGACCCAGACAGTGAAGAGGAAAACCTGGATCAGAACCAGAACCAGGAAGGAAAACCGCCATCAGAACCAGAACCAGGAAGGAAAACCGCCATCAGGACCAGAAACAGCGCTGTAGAAGACTCACTGCCAGTTATCACAAACGCTTGATTGCAGTTGTTGCTGCTAAGGTGGAACAACCAGTTATTAGGTTTAGGGGAAGATCACTTTTTCACACAGGACCATGGAAGTTTGGATTCCCCCCCCAAAACTGCAGTTTGTGTTTACTTGTGTTATTTTTTTTATTTATTTATTTATTGTTATACTTGTATGATCCCCGAGGGGAAATTAGGGCTCTGCATTTCACCCATCTCTGTACTGAGTATCAGAGAGCAGTGGGCTGCTACTTAAAGCGCCCGGGGAGGTTAAGGACCTTGCTCAGGGGTCCACAGTGTTTAACCTAGGAGTTGTTTCAGGGACTCGAACCCGGGTCCTCCGCCCCAAAGCCCATGACGCTACCACTAGGCCACCCACTCCCACTTGTTATCTTGCATTTAAATTTGTTTGATGATCTGCAACTTTTAAGTGTAACACACATGCAAAAAAGTAAGAAATCAGGAAAGAGGAAACACTTTTTCACACAACTGTATATATACGTATATACAGTATATATATACAGTATATACAGTCATCCTCAAAATTAGTCATACCCTCCAGTTAAAGAGGGAAATAATTCAGCTGTCAGTGAAACATTTAAAATTATACAGAGGTACTATTTCACACCAGTAAGACTTCATGGAATGGGTTTGATGCAATACAAGCTGTGTTGGAAGTGTAATAGGGACCCTCTTATGGTCCGTTCAGACCGACCACGTTGTCGGAGGCATAAACGTGCTTGACGCCCAAAGTTTGACGCTGGTTCACATAAAATCAGACGCTGACGTTAAGAGAGCAAAAACCTGTTGACATGCGGCAAGAGCGTCTAGAGTGGTGGTGGTGGACCCGGCTGTTATCCTCGTCTGTGTGTTACTATGGCGGATGAAACTGAGCAGCTGCTTGGCTTTATTTACTCCACAAGGTCAGAGACGTACGGCACGTTTCTGCGGGATTCAACACTGTTCAGAGGTGTTCTGAGTTTAGTTAGTTTCACCGTTTACTCCAGGAACTGCACGCCGACGGTGGGCGCTTTCAGCTTTCATCCTGTCCGCCTCAGTTTAATAACCTACAGTCCCGCATCGGGACGGCATAAGCCCATTAATCCGATCGGGACAGCAGGTCATCAACCCACCGTTTGGGAACCTGGGACTGGACTCAGATCACAGTTTATCCCCCACTGTCTCTGTGGAGTGGAGTGATTCTGCCGGGGTCTCCTCCGTATTTCCCGTCCTGTCAGAAAACGTGTGTCTGCGTCAGGGCACTGAGACATGAGTCTCTCTGATTGGTTGACGCAAAGCGGCAAAGGTTTAGATTTTCCAGGCAAACGCCAAAATCCTCAAAACGCGCCGCAAGAAGGTTCGATGCTCCTTCTTGCCACATAGACTCATGTAAACCTGCTGCCCCTGCCGCGGTCGGTCTGAACGCACCATTACCCTGTGTTCCCTCCGGACGCTTCCAATCATGTACGCACCGAGATTTCAATGCGAGAATGCTGGATGTTTACTCGCTTGATTTGGGGGGTGAATGAAAGGTATGATACGTGGAAATAAAACGCTTCATTCGCGCATCAAGTTTAACTTTCTGGAGTGGGCGATGGTGGTTTGTCACCTGTCAGTCACCTCAGTCAGGTGAACATGGCAGAACCCAGTTATTTTAGTACTTTGAGAGAGTTGCAGCGTTGTTCCTGCTTTGGAAGTCGGAGAACCGTGTTTGGGTCCTCCACAGGGCTGGGATGATGCGTCGACATAACCGATTACGTCGACACAAAAAATACGTCAACGCAAAATATGCGTAGCCATGCGACTTCAGACCACAACAAAGATGGCGGCGCGATCTCCACGAGTGGCTCTTCCAAGTTTCCAAAGTGTAAGGCAGTGAAGGCTAATACTCGTTTATCGAAGGATATTAGAGATGATGAAAGCCTAATGAGACACGAGACAACCTCCGTGAGATGGACGCCATGTCTTCAGACACAGGCCTGTTTGAGACAAGTGTATCTATCTGCGGCTTGCAACCCAGTGGGCGTGTCATATAGTGGGCGTGTCGCATTGTGGGTGGGTCTGATTAGGTTTAGGGGAAGGGTCAGGGGTAGGGTTAGATTTTACCGTGCTCTCATTGGCCTGGTGGGCGTGTCGTCGAGTAACGTCACTCTACGACACGCCTAATCTACTACACGCCCCTGTCTTGCGAGCCGCAGATAGACCCTTCTCGTTTGAGACGGTCAGCATGAAGCACGAGCTCCATCTGCTGGCCGTGGGTGGTACTGCAGCTGATGGCGGGAGCTGTCTCGTCTCTGACTGTCACGTTCTCAACCTCATGTTAGTGTTTCGCCTGTCAGTAATATGTTGTAGTCACTTCTGGGATAAATAAAGTATTTTTCATTTCATTTCCAAGTGATTGGCACCCGTATTAAGCATTAATACATTGAAGATGAAAATGCACTTTTTCTGGAAGCTAGACCCATGTTCAATAAAGATGTTCAACTCTGAATGTTTACTTATCTTCATGATCTTTTGTTGGAAAATAATATCTGTCTTAGCTTAAATCCTCCAAGTTTACATGATCATATTATTTCAATAATGACTTTTTTATTATTATTTTCATGTAAATGAAAGAATTAAAAGCGTTTTTCAGTCCGCTGTGTTTTCAACATAAATTTTACATTCTGTTGATTCATGAAAAACTCCATGACAGGCTGCTGCTCCCACTGCCTTTTTATTCATGCTCTTTTTTACATTTTAGATATCTATATCAGCATATATAAATTGCTGTCTGTCAATTTATGAGGAGATAATTGAATCGAATCGAGTCGAATCGAACTAAAAAAGTGAATCGTTTGATTAATCGATGCATCGAAAAATAATCGATAGATTAATCGTTTAAAAAATAATCGTTTAACCCAGCCCTAGTCCTCCAGAGGTCTCGGAACTCAGTAAATTTCATTACCTGATCCAGGAGTTACGTCTGGATGACGGCCGCTTCCAAACTGAATTCTACACCAGTCTGAGACCAAAATGAATACTTCACCGTTCTGAGACCAAACTTAATACTACACCAGTCTGAGACCAAACTAAATACTACAACGTTCTGAGACCAAACTTAATACTACACCAGTCTGAGACCAAACTGAATACAAATACCGAATTAAAGGGGAGTGGGTGGCCTAGTGGCAGCGTCGTGGGCTTTGGCGCGAAGGACCCGGGTTCAAGTCCCGACACGACTCCTAGGTGAACCACTGTGGACCCCTGAGAAAAGTCCTTACCCCCACCAACTGCTCCCCGGGCGCTTTAGGTAGCAGCCCACTGCTCTCTGATACTCACAGTACAGAGATGGTGAAATGCAGAACCCTAATTTCCACTCGGGGATCATACAAGTATAGAAAAAAAAGAAAGAATACTACACTAGTCTGGGGCCAACCTGAATACTAGACTAGTCTGACACCAAACTGAATACTACACTAGTCTGACACCACACTGAATACTACACCAGTCTGAGACCAAACTGAATACTACACCAGTCTGAGACAAAACTGAACACTACACAAGTCTGAAACCGACCTAAATACTACACTGGTCTGAGACCAGTCTCAGACTACACTAGTCTGAGACCAAACTGAATACTACACCAGTCTGAGACCAAAATTAATACTACACCGGTCTGTGACCAAACTGAATACTACACCGGTCTGAGACCACACTGAATACTACACCGGTCCGAGACCAAACTGCATACTACACCGGTCTGAGACCAAACTGAATACTACACCAGTCCGAGACCAAACTGAACACTACACCAGTCCGGGACCAAACTTAACACTACACTGGTCTGAAACCAAACTGAATACTACACTAGCCTCAGACCAAACTGAACACTACACCAGTCTGAGACCAAACTGAATACTACACTAGCCTGAGACCAAACTGAACACTACACCAGTTCGGGACCAAACTTAACACTACACTGGTCTGAAACCAAACTGAATACTACACTAGCCTCAGACCAAACTGAACACTACACCAGTCTGAGACCAAACTGAATACTACACTAGCCTGAGACCAAACTGAACACTACACCAGTCTGAGACCAAACTAAATACTACAACGGTCTGAGACCACACTGAATACTACATCAGTCTGAGACCAAGCTGAATACTACACCAGTCTGATACCAAACTGAATACTACACCGGTCTGAGACCAAACGTAATACTACACAGTTCTGAGACCAAAATGAATACTACACCGGTCTGAGACCAAACTGAATACTACAACGGTCTGAGACCACACTGAATACTACATCAGTCTGAGACCAAACTGAATACTACACCAGTCTGATACCAAACTGAATACTACACCGGTCTGAGACCAAACGTAATACTACACGTCTGAGACCAAAATGAATACTACACCAGTCTGAGACCAAACTGAATACTACAACAGTCTGAGACCACACTGAATACTACACCAGTCTGAGACCAAAATGAATACTACACCAGTCTGAGACCAAACTGAATACTACACCAGTCTGAGACCAAACTGAATACTACATCAGTCTGAGACCAAGCTGAATACTACACTGGTCTGAGACCAAACTGAATACTACACCAGTCTGATACCAAACTGAATACTACACCGGTCTGAGACCAAACGTAATACTACACCAGTCTGAGACCAAAATGAATACTACACCGGTCTGAGACCAAACTGAATACTACACCGGTCCGAGACCAAACTGAACACTACACCGGTCCGAGACCAAACTGAATACTAAACCAGTCCGACACCAAACTGAACACTACACAAGTCCGGAACCAAACTTAACACTACACTGGTCTGAAACCAAACTGAATACTACACTAGCCTGAGACCAAACTGAACACTACACCAGTCCGAGACCAAACTTAACACCACACTGGTCTGAAACCAAACTGAATACTACACTAGCCTGAGACCAAACTGAACACTACACCAGTCTGAGACCAAACTAAATACTACAACGGTCTGAGACCACACTGAATACTACACCGGTCTGAGACCAAAATGAATACTACACCAGTCTGAGACCAAACTGAATACTACACCGGTCTGAGACAAAACTGAATACTACACCGGTCTGAGACCAAACTGAATACTACACCGGTCTGAGACCAAACTGAATACTACACCGGTCCGAGACCAAACTGAATACTACACCGGTCCGAGACCAAACTGAATACTACACCAGTCCGAGACCAAACTGAACACTACACCGGTCCGGGACCAAACTTAACACTACACTGGTCTGAAACCAAACTGAATACTACACTAGCCTGAGACCAAGCTGAACACTACACCAGTCCGGGACCAAACTTAACACTACACTGGTCTGAAACCAAACTGAATACTACACTAGCCTGAGACCAAACTGAACACTACACCAGTCCGGGACCAAACTTAACACTACACTGGTCTGAAACCAAACTGAATACTACACTAGCCTGAGACCAAACTGAACACTACACCAGTCCGGGACCAAACTTAACACTACACTGGTCTGAAACCAAACTGAATACTACACTAGCCTGAGACCAAACTGAACACTACACCAGTCTGAGACCAAACTAAATACTACAACGGTCTGAGACCACACTGAATACTACACCAGCCTGAGACCAAAATGAATACTACACCAGTCTGAGACCAAACTGAATACTACACCGGTCTGAGACCAAACTGAATACTACACCAGTCTGAGACCATACTGAATACTACACCGGTCTGAGACCAAACTGAATACTTCACCAGTCTGAGACGAAAATGAATACTACACCAGTCTGAGACCAAACTGAATACTACACCGGTCTGAGACCAAACTGAATACTACACCAGTCCGGGACCAAACTTAACACTACACTGGTCTGAAACCAAACTGAATACTACACTAGCCTGAGACCAAACTGAACACTACACCAGTCCGGGACCAAACTTAACACTACACTGGTCTGAAACCAAACTGAATACTACACTAGCCTGAGACCAAACTGAACACTACACCAGTCTGAGACCAAACTTAATACTACAATGGTCTGAGACCACACTGAATACTACACCGGTCTGAGACCAAAATGAATACTGCACCAGTCTGAGACCAAACTGAATACTACACCGGTCTGAGACAAAGCTGAATACTACACCGGTCTGAGACCAAACTGAATACTACACCGGTCTGAGACAAAAATGAATACTACACTAGTCTGAGACCAAACTGAATACTACACCAGTCTGAGACCAAAATGAATACTACACCGATCTGAGACCAAACTGAATACTACACCGGTCCGAGACCACACTGAATACTACACCGGTCCGAGACCAAACTGAATACTACACCGGTCCGAGACCAAACTGAATACTACACCAGTCCGAGACCAAACTGAACACTACACCGGTCCGGGACCAAACTTAACACTACACTGGTCTGAAACCAAACTGAATACTACACTAGCCTGAGACCAAGCTGAACACTACACCAGTCCGGGACCAAACTTAACACTACACTGGTCTGAAACCAAACTGAATACTACGCTAACCTGAGACCAAACTGAACACTACACCAGTCCGGGACCAAACTTAACACTACACTGGTCTGAAACCAAACTGAATACTACACTAGCCTGAGACCAAACTGAACACTACACCAGTCCGGGACCAAACTTAACACTACACTGGTCTGAAACCAAACTGAATACTACACTAGCCTCAGACCAAACTGAACACTACACCAGTCTGAGACCAAACTAAATACTACAATGGTCTGAGACCACACTGAATACTACACCAGTCTGAGACCAAAATGAATACTACACCAGTCTGAGACCAAACTGAATACTACACCGGTCTGAGACCAAACTGAATACTACACCGGTCCGAGACCAAACTGAATACTACACCGGTCTGAGACCAAACTGAATACTTCACCAGTCTGAGACCAAGAAAATGAATACTACACCAGTCTGAGACCAAACTGAATACTACACCGGTCTGAGACCAAACTGAATACTACACCAGTCCGGGACCAAACTTAACACTACACTGGTCTGAAACCAAACTGAATCCTACACTAGCCTGAGACCAAACTGAACACTACACCAGTCCGGGACCAAACTTAACACTACACTGGTCTGAAACCAAACTGAATACTACACTAGCCTGAGACCAAACTGAACACTACACCAGTCTGAGACCAAACTAAATACTACATCGGTCTGAGACCACACTGAATACTACACCAGTCTGAGACCAAAATGAATACTACACCAGTCTGAGACCAAACTGAATACTACACCGGTCTGAGACCAAACTGAATATTACACCAGTCTGAGACCAAACTGAATACTACACCAGTCTGATACCAAACTGAATACTACACCGGTCTGAGACCAAACTGAATACTACACCAGTCTGAGACCAAACTGAATACTACACCAGTCCGAGACCAAACTTAACACTACACCAGTGTGCTAACCATAGTGACGTTTGATAACAAACAACCCCAGCTTATTTACTGTAGTGAGGACAGAGCTGCATCTTCGTCCGGAAACTTCAGGTTCTCTGTTCCCGTTGCAGAGTGTCAGCGTTGTGACATTGCAGAGTGTCGGCGTTGTGACGTTGCAGAGTGTCGGCGTTGTGACATTGCAGAGTGTCAGCGTTGTGACGTTGCAGAGTGTCGGCGTTGTGACGTTGCAGAGTGTTGGCGTTGTGACGTTGCAGAGTGTCGGCGTTGTGACATTGCAGAGTGTCGGCGTTGTGACGTTGCAGAGTGTCGGCGTTGTGACGTTGCAGAGTGTCAGCGTTGTGACGTTGCAGAGTGTCGGCGTTGTGACGTTGCAGAGTGTCAGCGTTGTGACTTTGCAGAGTGTCGGCGTTGTGACATTGCAGAGTGTCGGCGTTGTGACGTTGCAGAGTGTTGGCGTTGTGACATTGCAGAGTGTCGGCGTTGTGACGTTGCAGAGTGTCGGCGTTGTGACATTGCAGAGTGTCGGCGTTGTGACATTGCAGAGTGTCGGCGTTGTGACGTTGCAGAGTGTCGGCGTTGTGACGTTGCAGAGTGTCGGCGTGCACATTGCAGAGTGTCGCGGACGTTGCAGAGTCCTTGTGACTTGCAGAGTGTCGGCGTTGTGACGTTGTCAGATGTCGGAGTTGGGCGCAAACAGTGTCGGCGTGACGTAAAGTGCAACTCAGCGGCGTTGAGACCAAAGAATCAGTACAGAGTGTCGGCGTTGTGACTGCAATGCGGCGTGGACGAGGTTTCAGAGTTGACACTACAGAGTGCGGCGTGACGTTGCAAGGGCGTGCACACAGACGGCTCGTTTGTGACATGCAGAGTGTCAGCGTTGCGTTGACGTTGTAGAGGTCGGCGTTGTGACGTTGCAGGTGTTGGCGTGTGACATTGCAGAGTGTCGGCGTTGTGACGTGCAAGGTCGGCGTTGTGACGGCAGAGGTCGGCGGGACGTGCAAGTGCGGCGTGTGACGTTGCAGAGTGTCGGCATGACATTACAGAGTGTCAGCGTTGTGACGTTGCAGAGTGTCGGCGTTGTGACGTTGCAGAGTGTTGGCGTTGTGACATTGCAGAGTGTCGGCGTTGTGACATTGCAGAGTGTCAGCGTTGTGACGTTGCAGAGTGTCGGCGTTGTGACGTTGCAGAGTGTCGGCGTTGTGACATTGCAGAGTGTCGGCGTTGTGACATTGCAGAGTGTCAGCATTGTGACGTTGCAGAGTGTCGGCGTTGTGACGTTGCAGAGTGTCGGCGTTGTGACATTGCAGAGTGTCAGCATTGTGACATTGCAGAGTGTCGGCGTTGTGACGTTGCAGAGTGTCGGCGTTGTGACGTTTCATCCCGTCAAACACCGGCTGCAGTTCTGAAGCTGCAGGATCATGAGGTTTTGTCTGACCGGGTTTTCAGTTCTAAATTTATGGTTTTATTCCACCGCTTTTGTGTGCAGCACTTTGTGATTTTATCTGTGAAAAGTTTTTTTCTCCTCTTACTATAGAAGAGAGCAGCGAGCTGCGCAACGCCGTCTATTCACATCGTGCCTCATTCATTTGTAATGACGGGGCTTATATTGTTCGCACGTATAAAATGTTCGAGTTCAGTTTTTTGAAGGAGAGTAAACAGACGAAATAAGCTTTATTTGCGCGAGTAGAACGCCTCATCCGAGAGAGTAAAACACTACATTTGCACTGCTAACTAGATGCGCGTTTGGGGCTTGTCGCACCGCAAATTCGCATCAAATGCGCCGCCCCAAGCAAACACCAACTGTTTCGTGTCTGTACATTGACCTAACGTGTAATTAATTTCCGTGAATAATTTATTAGTGTCCGGTGTGAATACAGGGTCACATTCAATGTGGTGATGCTCTTTTGTTGTTCCTTTCTGGGAAGATGTTAGTAGAAAACTATGACAATGGATCGGAAAGCCTCCACCAGACCCGACTCTGCCCACTGGGAGACGGATGGAAAGCAGAACTTGGCCTGGTACTGATGGCTGCACCACAGCTGCTAGGATCATTGTTCACCACCGGAAGAGCCAGTCTGAAGCTGATGACCAGTAATGCCTCTGATACATGAATGACAGCAGACCTGGATGATAAAAAAGGTCAATTTGACAGAGTCTGGAGTAACTTTCTGGGTCATAAGAGGCGAAAAGTCGCCTATAACACGTGAGGGGAGGAAGACTTGCATCATGTATTTGTTTTTGTGTGTTTTGTCCTTTTTAGCTTGTTATTCCTGTATTTTATTCAGTATGGTGGTACTGAGTAAAAGATTGGCATGTGAATAAAAACTTGAATAACAAAAGAGAACCATGTTCAAGTGTTGTGAAAAATCTTGATCTTAGTTGGTGCGTGAACCTTTAAAGAGTTCTTTTCATCCATCCCATAAGGCTCTGATGGTTCTGTGAGTGTCTCTTTAAGTGTGCAGTTTATTTAGTGTACTCAGCCACACTCACCACTTACATCAGTATAGTCACTGACACACACACACACATATACACACATCCTTTATTATTGCAGACACAAACCTCTCAGAGCTCCCTGTTCTGTCTCCTTGAAGAGGGTTGATATTTCTTTTACTGAAAACACCAGGGATGTGTTTTTTCCAAGCATGTGTGTCCATGTGCAACCCCAGGCCCTAAACGTTGGCTCTTTGTATAAAATATAAATAAAAAACTGAGTTCAGTGGTTTCCAGTAGAGAATCATGCCTGCTTTTAATGGAGATCACCAGCATCCAGCCTTGTCCCATGCACACAGAAATTTCTCTTTATTCTCTGAATCTTTTAATGATACTATACACAGTAGATGGTGGATCTTCAGAGTTTTCATAATTTTACATTGAAGAATATTTTTGTTAAATTGTGCCACAACTTTTAGAGATTGGTGAACTTCTGTCCATCTTTCCATCTGAGAGACTGCCTCTCTGAAATGCTCCTTTAATACCCCGTCATGTTACTGACCTGTTGCCAATTACTTACCGCTGTTAAAATCTCCTCCTATTATTACTTTTCCAGCCTTTTGTTCCAGTTCCAGCTTTTTACAGACGTGTTGCTGCATCAGATTCACAATGAGCTCATATTTTCCATGAAAATGGTAAAATGTTTCAGTTTCATCATCTGATATGTTGTTTTTGCTCTTCTTCCACTGCCTTTTATCAAAACAAATAATCATTCTATTTCTTGCATTTTATCTTAATATTTTAGATTTTAGATTAGATTTTAGATTTGTCAGAAATTTTTTTTCTTTTAAAGGTTTATTTTCTTCTGCACTTCACTGTAATGCTTTTCATGTTTTATGTAAAGCACCTTGAATTGTCTTGCACATGAAGTGTGCTACAAATAAACTTGCCTTCTATCGGGACTAAAATATGAGTTGATGAGATTTGGTAATCATTATATTCTGCTTTTATTCAAATTTACACACAGTCCCAACAATGTTGAAATTAAGGTTGGAAGTATATACGCACACACACACACACACACACACACACACACAGGTATGAATAATGTGGCAGAGGGTTTCTGGATAAAGTGACAGTTGTGAGGAGTGTGCATTAAGTAAAGGATCCACTTCAGATGTAAGACACAATGGTGAAGCAGAATCTGCAGACTTGTAATTGTTTGCTGTGCAGTCTGTCTGTCTCCACGGCTGTTGACTCCTCTTCACCTTGGTTTCTCTAAAAGAACAGGTCAAGCTCATCAGGCCACACAGATTTAACAAACACTAAAAAGGGGAAGTCAAACAAAGATAATGGTCTTCCTCTAAAACTAAAAGGCTCTGAAGGAATCTTTGTCTAAGAGGAGAAACTCATATTATTTCAGTCACATTAATATTTTCCAAACTAAAAAGATGAGACAAAATTGAAATAAATTTAACCATATTTATTTATATTTATAACCAAAATTGTTGTTCAAGTATCCAAAGAAAGAAACTTAAACATGAATACACACAACATAACTTTTAGACTGTAGTAATCTGCATTTGTGACTCATTTTGATGGCACACCAACATTCTTATGTGCATTTTCATACCGTCACTTCCCAGTGGCGTCCCGGGACTCAGAAACAGCACTATGTAAGTTTTAGGGATGCACGATATTGGAATTTTTGCTAATATCTGATATGCCAATATTTTAACACTCATGTGGCCGCTAACTGATATTGATACCGATATTAAAGCTGAAAAAATAAGCAGTCATTGCAAATAGCAGTTTGTTATCTGTTTCCGACACTTTTAAAAAAACAGGGGTTGGGAAAAATATAGATTCACTGAAATATTGCAATATTTTCATATGCCGATATCAAATTGATATTTAAAAATGTGGCATCGATCTATTTCACTTACAAAATCTCGTGAGATTTCATTGTTATGTTACAAAATCTCACAATATTTTGTGAATTCCCGCGAGATTTCTTAACAGAATAATGAAATATGCTGCCTCCTTTAGGAAGATCAGATCATAATCTGGTTCTTCTCACCTCCACCTACAAGCCCATCGTTCAGCAGCAGCCAGTCATTAGGAGGACGATTAAAACCTGGTCTACTGAGGCTGAAGATGCTCTGAGAGGGTGCTTTGAGGCCACAGACTGGAATGTCCTCTGTGAACCTCATGGAGATGACATCAACACCATGACTGAGTGTGTGACAGATTACATAAACTTCTGTGTGGACAGCATCGTTCCAACAAGAACAGTGAGGTGCTTCCCCAATAACAAACCCTGGATCACCAGTGACCTGAAAAAGCTGCTGAACATCACAGAGAAAGCTTTCAGGGATGGAGACAGGGAGTTACTGAAGACCACACAAAAACAACTGAAAACACAGACCAAGAAGTGAAGGAGGACGACAGGAAGAAGTTGGAGAGCAGCTCCAGCAGAACAACGTGAGAGATGTGTGGTCGGGAATGAAGAAGATCACTGGCTTCAAGTTAAAGGGGGACCAGACTGATGGAGGTCTGGACAGAGCTAACGAACTGAACATGTTCTTCAATAGGTTCAGTTCCCCCCCTGCCGACAACTCAACATTCCACACACCCTCCATGAGCCCACAGCTTTCCTGTCCCACCCCCCACTCTGTCACCCTGCACCTCAGTCATGGACCTGAACACAGCCTCCTCTCCCCTCCACATCAGGACATCCTGAGACCTCCTTTGCCTCCACCTCCATCCTGACTGTCTCCTGTGACCAGGTCAAGAAACAACTAGAGAAACTGAACTGGAACAAGGCTGCAGGTCCAGATGGTGTCAGTCCCAGAGTTCTCAAGACCTGCTCAGAACAACTATGTCCGGTTCTCCAGCACCTTTTTAACACCAGCCTGAGACAGAACAGAGTTCCTGTGCTGTGGAAGACATCCTGTCTTGTTCCAGTCCCTAAAAAACCACAACCAGCTGAACCAAATGACTACAGACCAGTTGCTCTGACATCTCACATCATGAAAGTCCTGGAGAGACTCTTACTGGCTCACCTCAACAAGCAAGTGAATACCTTTCAGGACCCATTACAGTTCGCATATCGTAATGGGCTTGGAGTTGAAGACGCCCTTCATCTTCTTGCTTCAGAGAGCCCACTCTCATCTGGACCAGTCAGGCAGCACTTTGAGGGTCATGTTCTTTGATTTTTCAAGTGCCTTTAATACTATTCAGCTGCTTTGCTATGTCAGAAGCTCCATAACTTCCAGGTGGATCCTCCACAACCACCTGGATTTATGACTACCTAACAAACAGACCACACTTTGTGAGACTGAAAGGTTGTGTGTCTGAGATGGTGGTCAGCAGAACTGGAGCACCACAAGGAACTGTACTCTCACCATTCCTCTTTACACTGTACACCTCAGACTTCCAGTACAACTCTGATCCTGTCATCTGCAGAAATATTCTGATGACTCTGCAGTTGTGGGGTGTATCAGTGATGGACAAGAAGCCGAGTACAGGGAACTGGTCAGTCAGTTTGTGAAATGGTAACAATCAGCTCATCTTAGATACCAGCAAGACTAAAGAGATGATTGTTGACTTCAGGAGAAGCAAGAATAAGCAGCATAGTCCTGTCTACATCCTGGAAGAGGAGGTGGAGGTGGTGGAGAACTACAAATACCTGGAGTTCAGCTGGACAACAGACTCGATTGGAAATGCAACAGTGACTACATCTACAAGAAAGGTCAGAGCAGACTCTACTTCTTAAGGAAGCTGAGATCATTCAACGTCTGCACCAAGATGTTGCAGATCTTCTACAAGTCTGTTGTGGAAAGTGCAATCAGCTTTGCAGCATCTGCTGGGGAAGCAGCATCAGAATCAGAGACTTGAAGAAACTAAACAAGCTGATCAAGAAACCTGGTTCTGTGCTGGGGAGAACTCTGGAGCCGCTGGAGCTGATCGTTCAAAAAAGAATGCTGCACAAGCTGATGAAGATGATGGAGGACACTTCCCATCCTCTCCACAACACGGTGA
This sequence comes from Atherinomorus stipes, assembly GCA_023101725.1. Classification (NCBI taxonomy): domain Eukaryota; kingdom Metazoa; phylum Chordata; class Actinopteri; order Atheriniformes; family Atherinidae; genus Atherinomorus; species Atherinomorus stipes. Next base: position 34,373 of record JALJCO010013772.1, on the reverse strand, counting down.
AGAATCAACAGAGTGTGTTCAGTGGGAGGCTGCGTCAGGTTCGCTGGAGAATGGAGAGATACAGAAATTCATTCCTGCCAGCAGCATCACCCTGAAGAACAAGACTGAATGACATTATTATTATTATTATTATTATGGTAATATCACTATTTCATTCTGTATGTTATATTGTTTTTTACAAAAAAAGAAAGAAGAAAAAAAAAAAAAAAGAGTGAACTTTTTACAATATTGAATTTCCCTTCTGGAGTAAAATTTTTCATTTCATTTCAAATATCACAAGATTTCATAAGTAAAACAGATCGATACCGCGTTTTTGAATGTCAATATGATATCAGCATATGAAAATATCGCGATATTTCAGTGTATCAATATTTTTTCCAGCCCCTAGTCTTTAAAAGCTTTAACGTCTGTAACAAAGAAGTTTTTGAAGAGGAAAAAAGATTTTCTTTTCTTTTTTAGACTTTAGAAACAGTGGGCTGATTGGTTAAATATCGGTTAAATATTGGTGGGGTGGTCGATGTCCGATACTCACTTTTAAGGCTGATATAGGCCAATAGCGATAGTGGGGCAATTTTTCCAGCGACTGTGACGTTGCAGCACTGCATCACTTACTAGCAAACGGATATGAACCAGACATGAACACAGCGGGTGTTTTGAACGCATCATGGAGGATTCAGTAAAGAACGCAAGGAAACATCACCGGAGGAAGAGAGGAGAAGAAAGAGAGGAAGGGACAGAACAAGAGTCAGGATAAGACTGTCTGTTACTGGCTGCAGGGAATCACAGTACAGGTACGATACAAGATTGATGCTAGTTTAGCCGCCGATAGGGGGGGGGGCACTGAGAAAACTGATAAAAGTTCCACTGTGAATCTTTAAGTAAATAATAAAAAAGATAGCAAAGAAATGGACTACACGTATAGAGAGTCCGTTTAACCTCATCTGGCACCTGCAAAGTGCTTTACAATCTGCTTCTTATTCATCTATTCACACAAAAACTCATGCAGTGCATGAAAAGAAAAATGGTTTTTGCAGCAGAAAGGATCAATAAGCCATCGTGTAACAGGCATTTCACAGGAAACTAAAAACTTCCTGAGCAGTTTTTGTCACAGAACACCTGAAGAAGCCTCTGACTGAACACACTCCATGGGCCGGATTTATCAAGATCCAAATTTGCATGTAGTAATCTGGAATTTTGCGCGAGGGGCTGAACCACGGTTTGCAATTGATTTACCAAGAATGAAGGCTCAAATGACAGCATGTGCAAACGTGTCGGAAACGCCCCGATAGAAATGAGGGGTTTGCGTGTGGCGAATTGTGAGACGACAACAGGAAATACGACCCACAAAGGGAGATAGTGGAGGAGGGAGATGAAAATATAATGTAAGGAGTTATCAGTAGGCCATGTTCTGTCAGGTTTCACATGTTCAAAGGCTGTAATGCTTAATGTTAAGGGTAGGGGGTAAGAAGCAGGAATGCAGAGAGGGGAGAGCGAGGAAGCCGGGAGGGGGCCGTTGGTTGCACGTTGGTTGCACGGCGTGGTTGCACGGCGTGGTTGCGGCCCACAGTGACCGGTTTCACTTTAATAAAGAAGCGAGTTATTTGAAGCAACCACGTGACTCATCATTTTAACGCAGAAGCGTTACAGTAATTTAAGATAAGTATGATAAATACAAAAATGTAAATAATACTACATGTATCCGTGCAGAGTCTCAGAAGTGGCCAGTTTCTGAGGACGTGGATCAGGAGCTGCTGAACAGAGTCTGCAGCTCCGACATGGTCTCTATTACGCACGAGGTGCACGTTTGGCACGATACCAATGGCTTCAGAGGCCTGCGCTGCCAGGGGATCCTGTCCAGCTGCTAAAATCCAAGTTAAAACGTGACGTTGCAAAAGGTAAAATAAAAAGACACAATTAATGCAGCTTTAGTTCTCATTCAGCTGCAGCGGCTGCAAACTTTCATTTATCCAGAACATTTTACACCCGTGTTAAATAGTGGTTTGCTGTATTGATATTTATTGAATTAACAATGAGAACTAAATACATTGCCCTCACTGCTCATGAAAAATTGTTCTGAATCAGATGTGTGTGTCCAGGATTCCCTCAGAAGTTGCAACTTTTGTGCACAAAGCTGCAAGTTGCACCTGTTTTTCAGACGTACTAAAATAAACGCAAAAAACCAGCAAGGAAATGCGTCTCATAGTTGATAAATCGCCTTGCGAGTGCTAAATAAATATATTTACATTTTCTCCTCCCATTACATGCAGTTTTGCGTGTAAACGCCCCATAATGCATAGTCATTGCAGAAAAAGTACTAAATAGATAAAAAGTGCTATTTAGCACGTTTTAAAGACCGAACCCTTTTAATAAATCAGTTTGTACATTTTTTTGCGTGTGCAGTGAGATAGCTCACGTTTTTATACACGCAAACCTTTGATAGATCCGGCCCTTTGTTTTTACAGGGGGTTTGCAGTGCTGTCCATTATGCAGATTACAGATGCGGGCAGGAAAAAGTTCCCCTTTCTGCCGACTACCAGCCACTTACCAGCAACTTGTCTGCTAATTCAGTCGCAGTCCTCAGAACATCTTCACGTCTACGAGGTCAATCATGCCATAAATACAATGATTCTAGATGACAGGTGTTACTTTCTCCTAAATACTCAGTCATTATCCAACAATCGCATTCATCTCGTACTGCAAAACATACAAGCCTCTCCCAGCTACATAGCACATTTCTGTAAAATGCAACACAACACAGTTAGTTCCTACTTCTGAATAATCAACGTCAGACCAGGAAACATTTAAGACTGAAGTCCTCATTGAGTCCACTGTGTAAACTCTCTAAGGAGTGTGGTGATATCTGTTGCATGGCTCTCTCTGCAGAATTACAGGAATAACTTCTTCATCTAAGGAAACTTGTCATAATAGTGTTCTTTAGAGAAAAGTAAATAGACTAAAAAACTGGGTTCAAATCTCGGAAACAGACATGAAGGGATGTCAGAAGTCTTATAAAGGGCACCCGTAATACTCACAAGTGCATGGGTGGCGGACCGGCCACCAAAGAGTCAGATCAGATGATCTGTATTTAAAGAATAAAGTTGTATAATTTGAATATATTAATGTTTATCTTGGCTATAAAATTGTTTGGTCATTTGCAGGGTTGTTATACTTAACTAAGACTAAGACTAAAACTAAAGCTATCAGTGAAAAAATAATTTAGTTAACTAGAATTAAAAAAAACGAAAATTAAGAAAAAAAAACTAAAACAAAATAGAAACTACAAAGAACAATGCAAAACTAACTAAAACTAAACTGAATTGTAGCTAAATTCAACTTAGTTTTCGCTGTCGTTTCGTTTTCTCCCCTGATTAGACGTGAGATTCCTGTCCTGCTGCTGCTCTTCCACTTTCCTCCAGAGGGGGGCAGTATAGCCGCTATAATCTGCGGCACCTGAACTAGAAGAAGGTGCGTCGCAGACAGAAACGGCTGAAGTTGCAGCAGGTCGAAAACACCACAGCCCAATATCGGAGTATTTCAAGGACGACCCTCTGATCGATAAGAGTAAGAGTATCGTGATGAGGACTGATGGGAACGTCTGTGGAATGCAGCTAAAAAAAAGCGGGGAAAAATCTAACAAATCGGAAAGTTCATTTGCAAAGTTCTTTCAGAGACGCTGATGAAAAGTTCACGGTTACACTGAAGAATGTGGTGAGAGCTGGATGTGGGCTGATTTTAGAGTTCCTGTTTGGATAAGGGCCTGTAAAATGTTGAAACAAAAGTTGGATTTGCATTCAGAAGTAATCTGAATAATTGTGGTTCAGGAATTAAAATAAAAGGATTTGATAATCCATATTTTGTGTCACACATTCTTCCGTCCTTTTCATCACCTACATTTCAAAACTTTCTCTTAAAACCTGAATCACTAAGACTAAAACTAAATAAAAACTAAACTGAAACTAGTCAATTCCTCAGAATAAAAACTAAAATAAAACTACTAAATCATTTGTTGAATTTACTAAAACTAAACTGAAATAAAAAAGCAAACTGAAAAGGAAGAGAGGACTTTATTTATTCATATTCTTAATAGTATTTTTTCCACATTTATGTAAATTGTCCATCTAGCTGGATACAGTCTGTTTGTGTATGATTGCCTGTCCAAAGAGATAAAAGAGAAGAGGAGAGATCTGGGCGTGGGGGGGGGGGCATCTTCCCTCACCTTGTCCCAGGGCCATGCAATAGTAATAATAATAATAATGATAATATTATTATTATTATTATTAATAATAATAATAATAATAATGGATTAGATTTTTTCTTGCAGGGCACTCAAAGCGCTCACAGTAGATCCATTACTCATTCACTCCATAGTAGTAGTAGTAGTAGTAGTAGTAGTAGTAGTAGTAGTAGTAGCAGTGACCTTTGTTTAAAACCAGGTAAGTCACCAGAGGACCAGTTCTGGTTTACAATGACGACCTGGCTAAGAGGCAGCAAAGTAAATAACACCAGACAATAAATAAGAAAAACAAATGAAGAGTTCATTTGCAAAAACAGTTCACCACCATTTAGAAAAAACGGAGTTAAATGCTTTTCGTCGCTGTCGGGGACAAACCTCCTATCTCCATTTAACATCATTAAAACCTACTTCATGTGAGTGTGATTTGGTGAAAATATTCCAAAAGTAAATGAAGAGTTTATTTGCAGAAGCAGTTAACTCTGTTTTTACTAAATGGTGGTTAACTGATTTTGCAAATAAATTACAATTTAAAAGTACTCGAAGAAAAAAATTGTAAATACTCAAAAAAATATCATTCAAAGCTGACAGCTAAAAGCAGGCACATATACTGTATATATACATATTTACAAAACAAGTAAAAATAAGTTAGTGACCTAAAACAAGTGCAGTGGGCTTGTAGCAGCTGGTGTAATGAGTTTTTAAAGGAGATTGGAAGGGATGAACATAAGTTCAGGCTCTGCTGCAGGTGATTCCACTCATCTGCAGCAGAAAACTGAAAAGGAAAGCGTTCCAAAGTGGTGCGTACTTTAAGTGTGAGGTTAATAAAACCACTCAAACGCAGAGAGCAATTCACTGACCGAATATTCAGAAGTGACTGAAGACATAAAGCAGTTATGTTAGCGTTTTATAGATGAAAAGTAGTTATGAGTTTGTCTGCAGGACTGGAGTGAGGGCCAGTTCAGCAGCGAGTACAGGTGACAGTGGCAGGTTTGAATGAAGCTCCACTCACAAAAACGTAAAGCAGCAGGATAAATAACATCCAGTTTGTGAAACAGAGAGTTAGAGGCACCTACAGACAATATCACCGTAGTCCAGAATAGGGAGCACAGTCGTTTTCACCACAGCTTCTGTAGCAGAGTGGGTAAAACAGGATTTGTTACAAAAGAGAAAAACGATGCAGGATTTGACCTTACTGAGTGTTGAAATTACATCAGTTTCAAAGGAGAGTTTATTGTCAAGCCAGATTCAAACCCGTAAAAATTTATTTTAGAATTATTTTTTGGCTTAATATAATTTTTCTAGGAAATGTACTTTCATTCTGTACCCCCCCACCCCCCCCCCCCCCCAACAACCTGTGGAGTTTTTTTTTTTTTTTTTTTTTAAATATAGCTTTTAATAAAAAAGTTCCATATTCACCTTTAATCTGATTGTGGATCCAGCATGTGGTGCTCAGGAACAGCGTGTCGGTTACATAATGTCTGAAAACAACTTAAATATTCACCTTCCAGTTTCTCCCACTGATGAATACCGGCCGTCTTTTTTCTTCCTTCTTTCCACTCTCCTTTTTCATATTTTTGTTGACTCCTTATCTTTTCTTTGCTTAACCTTTTCTTTCATCTGGTCTGGTCCTGCAGTGATAAACAAGCATTCAATAAAGCAGAATTAACTATTTAAATTCAGATTATCAAGAAGAGCCTTATACAGTATTGATGAAGCTCCTCTTGGCGAAGCAAATCTGTTCGACACACCACAGCAGCCAGAGCATCATTCTGCTTCCTCGGACAAGTAAACAGGACAGAGCAAGTAAATGAAAAAAATAGATAAATAAATAAATATTGGTTACCAATGCTACAAAGGGAAAAAAATGCTGATATTTTTGTTCAGGCTGCTTTTCTGAAGTGAGTGTGTTTATTATAAAGGGCTGTAAAGGGAAAAAGTCAACAGGGGGCTGTTGGTGCTATGATGCCCCCCACCCTTACTTCAGTGTGTGTGCAACCGTACGTGTCTGTCTGAAACTATTGTGAAATTGGCTCTACATTCTTTTAGAATGGAGAAGTGAAAGAGAAGCGCTCGCACATTCAGGGCGCTCATTGAAGCCGTGCAGCTATACACCCTGAGGACGTGTGTGGTCTTTGATTGCTCGTGTTAGCGCCACAGAACATGTGCTGCTGCTGATAAGCAAATCCTCTCCACACTACGATTGACTTCTAACTGCTGCAGAAAAGGAGCTTCACTGTTCGGCTGGTGCAGAGTCAGGGGTCACACTGGGAAAATACGCAAGACTACATGGATTTAAAAATGCATCATCTTTTTTCACATATCCCTGTTGTTATTAGCAAGTCCTATTTTAGTTAGTCCTATTTTAATTCTTACACTGTTCCTGTCCTGTAATATTCATAAAGTCTTATACTGAATAACCAACACAGCAGATAATGACAGACCTGCGTGGGTAGATGTGGAACTTGCGTCCTCTAAATGTTCTCTTCATTCCCTGATTTGACACGCTAAGTTTGGACACCGTGCGTGATGACGTATTCACGGGACAAATCGTTCAGCCAGTGATAGTGCAGTAATGGTGCACTATTACTGCACCACTTCTGGCAGAGAAAGCAGGAACTTTTCATGCACACATCTGTACGTGGTTTGACAAAGGGATAACTAAATTTAAAGACCTCTATAACCAAGGAATTTTATGTCCTTCTCAGAGCTTTCAGAAAATTTCGCCTGTCCCACCTATTTCGTTTCTTCCAGATAAGGCACTTCATTCGGAATCAGAATCCTAAATTTCAACCAGTCATCCCCCAGAGTCGCTGGTTGTCTTGCGACTGGCTCTCGACCCTGAACAAAAACGGCGGATTCCTAGCATTTACAGCCTCATTAATTCCACTACCAACACCCCAGCATCATGGGAGCAAGAGCTTAGGACCTCGCTGCCTGAGGATTATTGGCAACAGGTTTTAAAGATGATTCACTCCTCTTCGATCTGTGCGAGGGGGGCACGGCCTCTTGCAATGTAAACCTGTACACAAAGCCCACTACCCTAATCTGAGGCTGTCCCGGATTTATCCCGGTTTGTTTAATAATGTAGATGCAAACCATCTCCAGCCAACCCCTCCCACATGTTTGGTGCAGGCCCAGGCTCGCCACACTCTGGTCTGAAATCTTCAAAACTCTTAGTGTCACAGGGTGAACAGCCGGGTGCTGCCAGAGACTGGACTCTGCCCACTAGCTTGGTTTTTAGCATGCTTTTATGGTGTTTGTGCGGTTTTAACTTTGGTTTTATTCCCAAGCTAGTGGGAGCTTTTAACGAACTGATTGGCTGCACCTGGGGAGAAGGACTCCCCCCTGGCTTAACTTGGTGCAGGAAGATAAAAGCTGGTGTGCGGACAACGGAAAGGACAGCTGAGAGGAGACCAGAGGAGACAGAGGACGGGGTCCAGGAGGAGCCGGGGAAGGATGTTGAGTCCCCCGGCTGGGGGCTTGAGAGATGGAAGCGGTGGCGGCGGAGACAGAGAAGTACAGCGTGGGTGCTGGAGGGCAGCCGTGGACCCACAGAGAGGCCTACAGCCAGAGGAGTGGTGGACCGGAACCAGAGGAGCGGCGGTGCGGAACCAGAGGAGCGGCGGTCCGGAACCATAGGAGCGGCGGTCCGGAAGCAGAGGAGCGGCGGTCCGGAAGCAGAGGAGTGGTGGACCGGAACCAGAGGAGCGGCGGTGCGGAACCAGAGGAGTGGTGGACCGGAACCAGAGGAGCGGCGGTCCGGAACCAGAGGAGCGGCGGTCCGGAACCAGAGGAGCGGCGGTCCGGAACCAGGGGAGCGGCTGTCCGGAACCAGAGGAGCGGCGGTGCGGAACCAGAGGAGCGGCGGTCCGGAACCAGAGGAGCGGCGGTCTGGAACCAGAGGAGCGGCTGTCCGGAACCAGAGGTGCGGCGGTCTGGAACCAGAGGAGCGGCTGTCCGGAACCAGAGGTGCAGCGGTCTGGAACCAGAGGAGCGGCGGTGCGGAACCAGAGGAGCGGCGGTGCGGAACCAGAGGAGCGGTGGACCGGAAGCAGAGGAGCGGTGGACCGGAAGCAGAGGAGCGGCGGTCCAGAACCAGAGGAGCGGCTGTCTGGAACCAGAGGAGCGGCGGTGCGGGACCAGAGGAGCGGCGGTCTGGAACCAGAGGAGCGGCGGTCTGGAACCAGAGGAGCGGCGGTGCGGAACCAGAGGAGCGGCGGTGCGGAACCAGAGGAGCGGCGGTGCGGAAGCAGAGGAGCGGCGGTCTGGAACCAGAGGAGCGGCGGTGCGGAACCAGAGGAGTGGCGGTGCGGAACCAGAGGAGTGGCGGTGCGGAACCAGAGGAGTGGCGGTGCGGAACCAGAGGAGCGGCGGTGCAGAACCAGAGGAGCGGCGGTGCGGAACCAGAGGAGCGGCGGTGCGGAACCAGAGGAGCTGCTGTCCGGAAGCAGAGGAGCGGTGGTCCGGAACCAGAGGTGCGGCGGTGCGGAACCAGAGGAGCGGCGGTGCAGAACCACAGGAGCGGCGGTGCGGAACCAGAGGAGCGGCGGTGCGGAACCAGAAGAGCTGCTGTCCGGAAGCAGAGGTGCGGCGGTGCGGAACCAGAGGAGCGGCGGTGCAGAACCAGAGGAGCGGCGGTGCAGAACCAGAGGAGCGGCGGTGCAGAACCAGAGGAGCGGCGGTGCAGAACCAGAGGAGCGGCGGTGCGGAACCAGAAGAGCTGCTGTCCGGAAGCAGAGGAGCGGTGGACCGGAAGCAGAGGAGCGGTGGACCGGAAGCAGAGGAGCGGCGGTCCAGAACCAGAGGAGCGGCTGTCTGGAACCAGAGGAGCGGCGGTGCGGAACCAGAGGAGCGGCGGTGCGGAAGCAGAGGAGCGGCGGTGCGGAACCAGAGGAGCGGCGGTGCGGAAGCAGAGGAGCGGCGGTGCGGAACCAGAGGAGCGGCGTTTATTCTTTCAACCTCACCTGTGAGCCTCCAGCCTTTTCTCCTCCACCTCCTCCAGCTTCTCCTCCAGCCTTTTCTCCTCCACCTCCTCCAGCTTCTCCTCCAGCCTTTTCTCCTCCACCTCCTCCAGCTTCTCCTCCTGCCTTTTCTCCTCCACCTCCTCCAGCTTCTCCTCCAGCTTTTTCTCCTCCACCTCCTCCAGCTTCTCCTCCTGCATCCCTGCTATCCTTCACCTGATAATAATATATACATGCATGAAATCAACAGTTGGACATTTGGGGAGCAACAATAATAAATTTTGATATATAGAGGGATGAATATGTACTTTCACAATTATCATGAGTTTGGATGTATAAAATCCTGTTTGTATATGATATTTCTCCCTTCCATTATATTTATCAGCAGCAGGTCAGGGCCTGACCGGCTCCATATGATGTGGCAATAAGATTTATTTTAAATATAAGGAAGCAATAATGAGCACAAGTCCTCTGTAGAAATAAAGGAGGATTGTTTTTATTCCTAGCAAGGGAACATGGGTAACAACAACAGTATTATTGTTAATTAGTTTAACGTAATGTAATGGTCCGTGTTAACGAGTCATTAGCTAACACTGTCTGCATGGACCAGCTTCTCCTGATACGGTTTGTTTGGGGGGAAACTGAAGTTTTTTTGCTGCTCAGACTGGTTTGCTGAACTTTCCTGACACACACCGTCCAGCACAGCGCAGCTCTCTCCCATCTGTGATCCACCTACCGGCGCTAGCAGGTGTGACGTCTGCGCTCACGGTGCGTTTAAAGACGGCTCACAAAAAATGGTTTCAGACAGTAAAAAAGTGCAGGGAACATGTCCCCCCCACCCTCCTAAAATTACGTCCGTAGAGGGGATGTAAACCTTTTAAGCACAACTGTAGGTACCCCACCAGTCTAGTAACTCGCTGCCTCCCATCCCACTGCATTTGCAAGAGTACCCAAAAAATGCTTTATTTCTCCCATAGAAACGAATGTTCTATCAAAATGAGTGAAAAACTTTGGAGTCCTGCAACCTGGCATGCTTTCATGTAGAAATTCCTTTCAAAGTTTAAATGTCTCATGAAACATAAATCTTTTACTTTCTGAGAAGACATTTTGATATGTTTTCCAGTTTTGACACAGTCACAGTTAAAGTTTGCTGACATTCCTGGAGTTGCTCTGAAAGTGTCATGATCTGATTGGTGCAATACTTGGCTGTGTCCAGATCCAAGGGCTAGGTCCTTACAAGGATGCGTCCTACCCGGTTTACTGAAAGAGAAACGTTTCATAAACATGTTTACAGCAGAAATAAACATGTTTACAGCAGAATAAACATGTTTACAGCAGAATAAACACGTTTACAGCAGAATAAACATGTTTACAGCAGAAATAAACATGTTTACAGCAGAATAAACACGTTTACAGCAGAATAAACATGTTTACAGCAGAAATAAACTTGTTTACAGCAGAAATAAACATGTTTGCAGCAGGAATAAACATGTTTACAGCAGGAATAAACTTGTTTACAGCAGAATAAACATGTTTACAGCAGAAATAAACATGTTTACAGCAGAATAAACATGTTTACAGCAGATATAAACATGTTTACAGCAGAATAAACATGTTTACAGCAGAATAAACATGTTTACAGCAGAAATAAACATGTTTACAGCAGAATAAACATGTTTACAGCAGATATAAACATGTTTACCGCAGAATAAACATGTTTACAGCAGAATAAACATGTTTACAGCAGAATAAACACATTTACAGCAGAAATAAACATGTTTACAGCAGAAATAAACTTGTTTACAGCAGAAATAAACATGTTTACAGCAGAATAAACATGTTAACAGCAGAATAATGTTTACAGCAGAATAAACAGGTTTACAGCAGAAATAAACATGTTTACAGCAGGAATAAACTTGTTTACAGCAGAAATAAACATGTTTACAGCAGAATAAACATGTTAACAGCAGAATAATGTTTACAGCAGAATAAACTTGTTTACAGCAGAAATAAACTTGTTTACAGCAGAAATAAACTTGTTTGCAGCAGGAATAAACACGTTTACAGCAGAATAATGTTTACAGCAGAAATAAACGTTTACAGCAGAATAAACACGTTTACAGCAGAAACAGCAGAATAAACATGTTTACAGCAGAATAAACATGTTTACAGCAGAAATAAACTTGTTTGCAGCATAAATAAGCATGTTTGCAGCAGGAATAAACACGTTTACAGCAGAATAATGTTTACAGCAGAAATAAACATGTTTACAGCAGAATAAACATGTTTACAGCAGAAATAAACTTGTTTACAGCAGAAATAAACATGGTTGCAGCAGGAATAAACACGTTTACAGCAGAATAATGTTTACAGCAGAAATAAACATGTTTACAGCAGAATAAACATGTTTACAGCAGAAATAAACATGTTTACAGCAGAATAAACACGTTTACAGCAGAAATAAACTTGTTTACAGCAGAAATAAACATGTTTGCAGCAGGAATAAACACGTTTACAGCAGAAATAAACATGTTTAGGTAAGTAGTAAGCAGTACGTAAGATTCCCATCCGGGACGCGACTGTGATGTTGCAGCACCACATCACGTACTAGCAAACGGAAACTAACCAAACATGAACACAGCAGGTGTTTGAACGCATCATGGAGGATTCGGTAAAGAAACGCAAGGAAACATTACCAGAGGAAGAGAGGAGAAGAAAGAGAGGAAGGGACAGAACAAGAGTCAAGATAAGACTGTCTGTTACTGGCTGCAGGGAATCACAGTACAGGTACAATGAAGATGATGAAGGTTAGCCGTTGATAGGGGGGGGGTCACTGAGAAAGCTGTTAAAGGCCTCCTTCCACTGAAAACCCGTTTAACTTGCTTCTTCTGAAATATGGAGGGTTTCCCCTTGTTTACTTACACATGCTGACTTGCTAGCGTTGCGTTCCCCCCAGTCGGCTGTGCTTTCTCATCAGAGAAACAATACGAAGAAAAGAGCGAATCGGGAACAGCCTTGCACTTCTACGTCACATTGCAAATAGCGTATCCCACGTGGGGTTTCTATCTGTCCATTGGAAGGCAGGTAACCCTCCACTACACACTAGAAGTGAAGACAGCACGGCTGTAGCTTCAGAGTTGAGAAGCTAATTAGCTAACTGTTTGTTAGCATGGCGGAACAAACTTGTTTGTCAGCTCTATTTCCTGTCTGTAACAAAATAAGAGCGGAGGGCGGAGCTTCCTTCATATACTGATGGGAGGCAGCCAATCAGACGGAAATTCATGAGAAGGACCCGGAAAAGCTGCCGTTGGACCACAAGCCTCTCTTCTAGTATACAAATACAGCTGGATACAAAGCAACCAGAAGGTTTTTTTAAACAGAAACGATGCAGAATGCATTCAATAATAATGGAGAACACAGAAATATTAATGACATCACCATGGAAGTACAACTTTAAAGTTCCGTTGTGTGTCATTAAAGCCACATAAAAAAAAAAGCCCACCACTCTCCTTTGCTTCTTGGCCACGTTCTTCATTATAATCCATCATTAGCTGATGCAGCTACACAGTAGCTACGGCTGCTACCAGGTACACTGCAAAAACTCAAATCTAAGTAAATATATTTTTCTCATTTCTAGACAAAATATCTGATCACACTCAAAATAAGACAAAGTTGCTTAAAGAAAAACATTTCAGTAAGATATAAAATGTTATTTCAAGATTTTTTTGCTTGTAATTAGCAAAAAAAATCTGCCAGTGGGACAAGCAAAGTTTTGTTGATGTCTTGAAATAAGATGCATTGTCCTAAAATAAGATCTTCTATCTTACTGAAATGTTTCATTTTTAAACAATTTTGTCTTATTTTGAGTGTGATGAGATGTTTTGTCTAGAAATGAGAAAATATACTTGCTAAGATTTGAGTTTTTGCAGTGTCGGGTGCTGTGGAAACAGAACAGAGATCATAGTTTACCTAGTCAAACACACCCGTACCGAGTTGGAACCCTTGATGGGCATGTGGCTTTGGTTAAATTATGAAAATTGCACTTTCATACGGTGGCCCTGAAGTGCAAACCACAACAACAAATCACTACACACAACACCAAATTAAAAAACATAATTTAAAAATCAGAAACGCATATTAAGAATCACAACAACATTAGCTTACTGGAAGAGGTACACGTGAGACATCGGTGACTGAACGAGCGCCATTTGGCCTTTGGCCCGGAAATTCTGCTTGAAGCATGTTTGTGTTTGGAGCGGAGGAAGCCCTGCTGGAACAACCAGCATGGACCAGCATCATGTCCGTGCTGGTCCATGCTGGTTGTTCTCGTAGGGAGGACGGTTTGTATTGGCCAAACTGCGGAAAGGAGCTGGTTGAGCAGTCCCCAAACTTCTGCAGCGACTGTGGCAAGAAGCTCCAAGAAATTGCCGGTGATGGAAACACTTCTCTTGATTTTTTATTTGCCGTTGTGATTTTTTAATTGCTGTCCTGATTTTTGATTTGGTGGTGTGTGTAGGGATTTGTTGTTGTGATTTGCACTTCAGGGCCACCGTACTTTCAATCCCCAGCTTTTACACACAACAATAGCTGCTACTTCCCACCGTTCACTATTGTTATTTATTGTTTTTATTTATCATTGTATTTATTTCTATTTTTGGTGTTGTTTACCAGCATTTTATATATTGTTTATTTTCACAGTAGTTGCTGTTTGTGATTGTGTGCCTGTTTTGGATGGTGAGAAACACAATCTCACTTACTTTGTATGTCTAACCACGCTTATTCTTTAACCCCAACAGAGGACGGTAAACCCGTCATTACTCTAGTGTTGTCCTGCGAGTGACAGAACACAAATTAGAGGTTAAAAACTGTTGATGAGTTAAATCCCATAACCTTTTTTAGAGGTGTGGAGTGCCAACATGTTCATTTATCATCCAAAGCTTGCAAAGCTCAGTTTCTCAATTTCAGCCTTTTCAAAGTTATTCCAACATTTGAAGAGTTCATTTGCAAAAACAGGTAACCACCATTTAGAAAAAGCGGAGTTAACTGCTTCTGCAAATAAACTCTTCATTTACTTTTTGAATATTTTCACCAAATCACACTCACGTGAAGTAGAGGGTGTTAGTGATGTTAAATGGAGATAGGAGGTTTGTACCCGTCAGTGACGAAAAGTAGTTAACTCCGTTTTTTCTAAAAGGTGGTGAACTGTTTTTGCAAATGAACTCTTCATTTGTGGAACGTCTTTCTGGAACAAATCAGCTTCAGTTTGTCCCAGACCCACGAGAAGGAAAAAGATTACGTTACCTGCCATAGTCTGTGTCTGTGCTATCAAACTGCATCCAATGTAAGTTTAAATACCCACATTTATTAACATGATTTTTAAATTAATTCAAATCACTTGACAGTTTCAATAATTTTTTTTATTAAATGTTCAAAGTCTGGGACGATAGAAAATGAAATCTTGTTATATTCGGGGTGGCAGGACGAGTCCACTTAACCAGATCCAAGTTATAGACGACACAAAGTTCATTTTTAAAAAATGGAGAAGCTTCGGTTCTACTTTTCCACACCCATTTTAAAACACGTTTGTCCATAAATCTGAGCTGCAGCTAGAGGCACGCGCGTGCACACTCGTTTGATTGCTGGGCTTTGAATGTTAATATAGAGTTTCAGGAAGCTATTGCTGTGCTGATGTTTCCAACTTTAATGTGACTGCCCAGAACAATGCCGCGTTAATTTGTTTGGTTTCCGCTGCAGGACTGTGAAAACAGCGATGGCCACACAGACAGGAAAGGACATTAATAGGTGAAGGAATGCTGGGGAGGGGGTGCTGGGATATGTGGAGCTCAAAGGAGGATGTTGGACAAGGATAAAGGTTAAAAGGCAGCACGTTGGCAACACATCCGAACAGTCGTAGAGGGATAATAAAGAAAATTCCACAGCATGTCCGACAGAGGAAGAAGAAGACTGGAGATAGAAGGAGGAACTCAACCAATGTTATCAAGGTTCAGGTCCAGATGAAATGGAAATATACTGCAGTTAAACACAACTTTTCTGGGTTACCACCATTTTCACTCTGCAAGCCACCTTCACCAATACTCTCTATGTCTGTTCACTTACAGCACATCTCTTTTTTCCATCATTCAGTAACACTCAGGATGGATCTTTGTATCTTGTAAGAACTTCTTGTTTACCTCGGTCCTGCTTGTCTGCTGATCTCACTGCGCTTGGGCTTACAGCTGGGCTAGCGGCTGGGCTAACGGCTAGGCTAGCAGCTGGGCTTACAGCTGGGCTAGCGGCTGGGCTAACGGCTAGGCTAGCAGCTGGGCTTACAGCTGGGCTAGCGGCTGGGCTAACGGCTAGGCTAGCAGCTGGGCTAACGGCTGGGTTAACGGCTGGGCTAGCAGCTGGGCAAACAACTGGGCTAGCGGCTGGGCTAACGGCTGGGTTAACGGCTGGGCTAGCGGCTGGGCTTAAAGCTGAGCTAACTGCTGGGCTAGCGGCTGGGCTAACGGCTGGGCTAGCAGCTGGACATCTCCCCTCTATAATTATTGCATTTACATGCAGCCAGTAGGCTAACCCTTTCATAACCACAGTATTGGCAATAACCTGGTTGCGTACAAACATGTAAACACAGGCAAAAACCCAAATATAACCCCTGGGTTTCTCCTTTTCTAACCGGAATATTTGGTCATGTAAACGCGTATCGGAATATCTCCATTGACAGTAACATTAAATTCTGTTCTGCACATGTTCTATCTGCAAAGACTGTTGGTCTTTTGAATAAACTACAGTGTGTATTTGTAGCTACCAGCAATCAGACGGTACTGACAGTCTGACTGGAAAAGCGCTGCATAAGTACAGTCCATTAGCTAAAAAATGTATTGTGCTACAAACTATGAAAGACTTAACAAAACATCACTGACAACAACCCTCAAACAATAATGTGAGCGATGCTGTTTTTCTGTTTGCATGGTGAAATCCAGCACGTTAAAGACGAACATACGCTGCTGAAGGAGCGCGCTGGCGCGTCAGGGGATACTTTTCTGTTGGTGATCACAGTACTACAGGGTCCCTCTCTTTCTTTTCATAAAAGTTAAGCTGGGGAATGTGTTTTTTATGTTTTGAACAATAGAATCCAACTTCTGTTAACACCACTGTGTGTTCGGAGAACAATTTGTTTTATTTTAAACATGTCATCATGATCTTTCATCACTGTTGTAAATCTGTTGTAGATGAATCTGTCTTCATGGAAGGTGAAGTGGAATTTAAACTATCCAGAGTTTTTGTCATCTATAAATTGCTCCGCTTAAATAGGCTCCAGATAGCTGTGCGTCTTTTTTTTCTTATGTGGCTACATATTTTATACATGCATTTCCTGTGAGAACATATGTGACAGTTCTATGTGAAATCTAACTGGCTATATGGAAATCATATTCAGTAATTCATTAACTTAATCAAAAGCCACTCAGTCAAAACCAGAATGATATGAAAGGTTAAAAGTATTTAATGAGTAAACCTTGTACTCAGTGCCTGTAATTGTGAAATGTCACAATACAACAACGGCTGGTACTGAGGTGATAAGACTACGGCTATGATCCATTTCCTCTGACATTCCATGACTTCAGCCAGACATTACAGCTCCAGCTTTGAAAATACAGAAACAATGAAGACGATCACAAGAATAAATGTGGATTACAGAACAAACAAAAAACAACGTATTGTTCGGTGTTTCTACGGGCCTCAGTACAGTTTGTATAGCTACAACAGTCTGAATTTACACCTGATTAGTAGAGCTTACAACATATCTTTGCTTCTTACTAATGGGATAGTGATGATCACGGAGGAGGCAGATTTCAGGTTGCTGTCTCACTTCTTCCAAACTGTGCTGTGGGACAGCATGCACAAAATCCTACTCATCACAACTATTTAGTCTTTCCCTTAAATGATATTTACTTCTTAAAGAATAAACAATTTTCCTGTTAGTAAAATTTAAATCCCAAAGAAAGATGTAAAATCTGATAACCACAGACAATCATCCTCAAAATTATTTACACCCTCCAATTAAGGAAAAAAAAAAAAAATCAGTTGTCAGTGAAATAAGTTGAAATTGATGAAAGTAATAATAAATAAAATTTATATGAAAATTATGACATTGATTCTGAATTGTGGTTTAAAAGAATTATCAAAAACAAACACTAAAAAACTATATATACATAATATATATATATACATACATACTGTGCATACATATATACATATATATATATATATATATATATATATATATATAATAATTTTTACCTTTATTTTTCCAGAGGAGTCCCATTGAGATTAAAAACTCTTTTCCAAGGGAGTCCTGGCCAAGAGGCAGCAATCATAAGTTACACGACATTATAAAAGATGTACAAAAAAAAATAAAGAACAATTACAATTTAAGGAGGCAGTTTCATGTGCTCCTATTCTAGAGCTAAAAGCATTAAAAGAAATAAGTTCAGTCTTTTTGCAAACAGTTCTAAACAGAAGATATTTATGTATGATACATGTACACACACAGATATATGTATATATATATACATACATATATATATTAGAAGCTGCTGGAGCACAGGTGTCAGTATCCACAGTTCAGCCCGTTTTACATTGTCAGGGACTGAGAGGTTGCAGCAAGCCTTTGCTCCAGAAGCAGAAACCATCAATAATTCATGATAACAATATAATACTCCTCAAAACTACAAAGACCTTTCACTAAATCAGCTTCTCACTTTGACTACATTTAAAAGTCATTTCCTATTTAAAAAAAGGTGACTCTTTACATTCAGCTTTAGTTGTAAACTCATCTGGGTCCAACGTCCCATCTGCTGGGTCAACAGTTGACGTCTGGAGTTGTCCCAGAAACCACTTACTGTGTGTGAAACGGATCAACATTGGACATTAATTCCCCCCCAACAATAATCCAATAGATGATGTGTGAGGGATGCCATTTGAAGCAATGGAAAAACAGGAGCGGGACAAGGAGGCTTTCTAAGAGATTCATTCCTCTGGCAGCTAAGGAGATGTTACTCACTGATTCATGGGTGCACTCAAGTGTGCTATTTGCTTTTCAATTAGGACATAACCAAATGGGAGATAGGGAGGTTTTAAAAGTATTCCCATGATAGTTTAAAGAGTACAGGATTTTCTGCCTCACCATCCAATTTAGACTGAGTCCATCTGAACAATTAGCTGCTCAAACAAGCTGCCCCGGCAGAGCACATCCACCGATAATAAATAGTTATTGGCCAAATGAATTAAGGTGCTCTTAGAGTACAAGTGTCATTTAAGGGGTAGTGTGAAAGGCTGCCTCCTGCCTCAGCTGCAGTAGTTTTCCATTTTGATGAATAAGTATCTTAGACTTTTTCTTCTTGAAGTTTAAAACCTTTCAGATAGTGAAAGGAAAAAAAGCATGATTTTAATGACCATATCAGTTTGTTGCCATACAGATTTCCCTTATAGATGTGTGTATTTATATACAGCGGGTACAAGTATTCAGAAAGTATTCAGACCCCTTTAGAATTTTCACTCTTTTGTTTCATTGCAGCCATTTGCCAAAATAACAAAAGTTCATTTTATTTCTCATTAATGTCACTCAGCTCCACATCTGGACAGAAAGAAACAGAAATGTAGAAATTTTTTGCAAATTATTAAATGAGAAAACCTGAAATATGACATGGTGATAAGTATTGAGTACTTTGCTCAGTACTGAGTAGAAGTACTTCTGAGCTGGTACAGCCATGAGTCTTCTTGGGAATGATGCAACACGTGTTCACACCTGGATTTGGGATCTTCTGGTTCTTCCTGCAGATCCTCTCCAGTTCTGTCAGGTTGGATGGTGAACGGTGGTGTTCAGCCATTTTCAGGTCTCTCAGAGATGCTCAGTTGGGTTTAAGTCAGGGTTCTGGCTGGGCCGGTCCAGAATGGTCCAGAGTGGTTCTGATCCACTCCTTTGTTATTTCAGCTGTGTGTGAGGGTCATTGTCTTGTTGGAAGGTGAACCTTCGGCCCAGTCTGAGCTCCTGAACTCTGGAAGAGCTTTTCTTCCAGGATCTCTTTAATTGGTCGCATTCATCTTTCCTTCAACTGCAACCAGTCGTCCTGTCCCTGCAGCTGAAAAACACCCCATACCATGATGCTGCCACCACCATGCTTCACTGTTGGGATGGTATTGGGCAGGTGATGAGCAGTGCCTGGTTTTCTCCACACATACCGCTTAGAATTAACTCCAAAAGTTCAATCTTGGTCTCATCAGACCAGAGAATCTTATTTCTCTCAGTCTGGGAGTCCTTCATGTGTTTTGGCAAACTCTATGCGGGCTTTCATATGTCTGCACTGAGGAGAGGCTTCCATCGGGCCACTCTGCCGTAAAGCCCCGACTGGTGGAGGCTGCAGTGATACTGACTTTGTGGAACTTTCTCCATCTCCCTACTGCATCTCTGGAGCTCAGCCACAGTGATCTTTGGCTTCTTCTTTACTCTCTCACCATGGCTCTTCTCCCACCATTGCTCAGTTTGGCTGGACGGCCGGGTCTAGGAAGAGTTCTGGTCGTCCCAAACTTCTTCCATGTAAGGACTATGGAGGCCACCGCGCTCTTAGGAACCTTTAGTGCTGCAGAAACTCTTTTGTAACCTTGTCCAGATCTGTGTCTCATCACAGTTCTGTCTCTTAGCTCCTTGGACAGTTCCTTCCACCTCATGATCCTCATTGCTCCGCAACATGCACTGTGAGCTGGAAGCTCTTATATAGACAGGTGTGTGTCTTTCCTAATCACGTCCAATCAGTTTAATTAAACACAGCTGGACTCCAATGAAGGAGTAGAACCATCTCAAGGAGGATCAGAAGAAATGGACAGAATATGAGGTAAATATGAGTCACTGCAAAGGTTCTGAATACTTATCACCATGTCATATTTTAGTTTTTCATTTTTAATAAATTTGCAAAAATTTCTGCATCCCTGTTTTTTTCTGGTGCTGAGTGACATTAATGAGAAATGAAATGAACTTTTGTTATTTTAGCAAATGGCTGCAATGAAACAAAGAGTGAAAAGTTTAAAGGGGTCTGAATACTTTCCGTACCCCGCTGTATATACAATACGGGCCGAAAGTTTAGACACACTTTCAGTAAAGAGGAAAAGGTAGCTGTCAGTAAAATAAGTTGAAATTGACAAAAGTAAAAGTAAATTAAAAATTTTGACAAAATCATGACATTGATTTTGAATTCTGGTTTAAAAGAAACATAAAAAGAAAACAAACAAAAAATAAAACAAGTAAACAAGCATGATGAGGTTCCTGAACTAAAACTTTATTAAGAAACACTTTGAGACAATCACTGCAATCAGGTGTTTTCTGTAACGTCCAATCAGACGTCTGCACCTGCTGACAGGTATGTTGGTCCATGTTCAGAGCAAGGTGCTGTAATTTGGCTGGGACAGTTTTGTTTGTTTGTTTTTAATCATTATTACTTTAAAATCACAATTCAAAATCAATGTTTTATTTTACAAAATTTTGATTTAGTATTTTCTTTAAAAAAATTCAGTTTGTTGTTATTTGAATTAATTGTGAATTTAGCTTTTTCTTTAATGGAGTTTGTCTAAAATGTAAAAAGTGGGGCTCGATTAAAAAGAACCTAATGTAAGTAATCAGAGGCTTTGTAATTATTTGGTTTTGTAATTAATTAATCTTGATTCATCACATTACAAAAATTGCCCCAAGAGGGAACACTTTCATTATTTGAAAGGATTTAAGTGGACGACTAAATTAAATAACAGACACAAACATTAATATCGTAAACTCCAGCTCAATTATTGTCTAACCAAATGCTTGTATTTGTATTTCAACTTAAAAAACACGATGGGAGAGGGGCCTGTGGCACTGACAGAGGGAAGTAAACGATACTTTCTTTCACGTCTCTAAAAGCCAATGACATCAGAAAATGTCACTAGACTTTTGAAAATTGCTAAATAAAGTTCTGCCGTGTCCGTTCGTGTTGTCATTGAACCAGAAAATCGTCACTGCCAAAGATTCTGCTTTGCTTCCAATGCAAACTGCGATTAAATGCCTTATTTTTAACCCGTTAATTTTGTCACAACCAATTATCTGTATTTAACGCATAAATAATTGCATAAATAGCGCAGAAGAGCTATCTGGCCATGCAACGTGTGAGATGCAGCACTGCAACCCTGCTGACATGCACATTGGAGTTGCACTTCTTTATTTTCACTGCTGGTCAGCACTGATTTCTTTGAAAGTTTGCACACTCAGCTTTCAGTTGAGCAGTTTCCCCTTTAAACATATAATAAGAGCATTACTCACCTTGTGAAATAGTTTTGTACAATATCCTGTAATGATGTCATTGTGGTTATCAGTGTTACTGTAAGTCAGTGTTGGCTATTTGAGAAAGCCTGAAGCACAGACTGGAGGAAGAAGGAGGACGTCGTTAAGGACATTTATCAGGCAAAAGACAGTAAAAGTCACACTTTCTTAGTCTTTCTTAGTCTCCACAAGCCAAAAAGGCCCGATACAAGTCCTCTCACAGCCTGACAGCATCTGTCACCACCGGAGTCCAACAACAGTTTGGGATTATAGCAAAAACATGCACTGACCAGCTTACAGCCTCAGCTGTGGTTGACCACCACAAACCAGGACCTGGTTCTGGACCTGGTTCTGGACCGGTTCGTATATGCGTTTTTGTCTGTCGGGTGACTTTATGCAACAGCTTAGAGGATAATATTATACTGAGTAAAAATGTCACACAACTTTGTAAAAATGAAAACCAACACTTTTTTGTGGCCTTCATTCTAACAACCCCAAATGACAAGTTGGCCCTTGAAAGTTTATCCCTTTGAGATCCCAACATATATATATATATATACAGTATATAACAAATATATATGTATATATATATATATATATATATATATATATATATATATATATACATATTTATATATATATATACAGGACAATTCAATGTATGATTTTCATTATCTTTTATTATTTGGATTTCTCAACATAAACACCAGCACATCATCACAGATGTGTTTTGCCTTTGTAAGTCAGTTTCAACCACCTATTAGCTTCATTTAATGTAAAACTTGATGTAAATTAGAAGTGTCATGCAAAAAAAAAAAAAAAGAATTTATACACCTATCTTATATTTTACTTGAATACAAATACAAATAGAGGCGGCTTTACATTATTCCTCATATATTCGTTTTGTTTCAAATCAAATCAAACTTTATTTATAAAGACATTTTCAGGACAATAAAAACAAACGCATTTTAAAAATAAAAATAAAAACAGGCTTTCACACACCCAAGCACAAAACACAGCACACATAACTATAAACATTTGCACACACACACACCGACCCCCCCCCCCCCACACACACACACACACACACACACACCCCACACACCCCCACACACCCACTCAACTATGCATAAAACTTCCAACCCCTAAAATAAAAACTCTAAGACTAATAAACATCTGGCCTGACCTGCTGTGAGGAAGTGATATCTTGGGGATCCGTTCACTCCAGGAGCCAGACATGGTCCCAGAGGGTATTTCTGCAGGGACCAACCGGATCAGGGCAGGCGGGGGTCCACACCACAGCGATAGGGCTGCAGTGCCGGGCCCTAGCCACCAGGACCAGGGTCCACACCACAGCGATAGGGCTGCAGTGCCGGGCCCCAGCCACCAGGACCAGGGTCCACACCATAGCGATAGGGCTGCAGTGCCGGGCCCCAGCCACCAGGACCAGGGCAGCCCCCCACCAGCTCTCTCCAGACCAAGTAAGCTCCCAGAGTGAAGGATCCCCATGAGGAAACACTGGTGTTAAAATGTGAAAACAGATAAAATAAGTGGACAGATAAGAGCAACATAGAAAATTAAATAGGTATTCATAAAATGATGCTAAACGAGTCAATAAAATCTAAAATAACTTTAACATAAAATAAAATAAAACAGAGTGAAAGTTAAATAAGTAAAATGAAGTCAAATCTGTTTATCTTTTTTTGGAGATCTTTTATGTACATCTGGTTCCATCTTTCTACATTTTAAACTCCGGGGGGAGTGAAGGAGCTTGTGGGTGAGTGAGCCAATGACTTCTATGTAAAGGTGAATCAAAATTATTGCTGAATTTCAGCAATAAGAGGTAAAACTTGGAAAGCTTTTTCCTTCTTCCTCCTCTTCACACACAGATGAAACATGTTCCCACGAGTTCTAAGTCATGGCCGCAGATTATATATTTCCTAGCGTTGCCATCAGACCCACTCTGTACGGAGAAAATTGGGTTGATCTGTTGTTTTTCCAGCTCTGTTTATGTGTTTATGTCTCACTTTGGGGTTGTTGGTGTAATTCCCTGACCTCCCCGTCCAGGAACAACTCCTCCTGTTCAGTTAACTCCTCAGAGTTTGGCTTTCCAGACACTTTCCTCGGTGTCCTGTGTGGCTGGGTTGGGTCTGTTCCTCTGCTTTATCTCTGATGTGCCCAGTTTGTTTACTTATTTATTCATTTATTTGTATGGCCTGATCTAGTTGTTTTCTGTTTCTCTGCCAGTTATCTGACAATCTTTGTTTGATTTTCATTATTTTCATAAAAGACTTCTACTCTGGATCTCCTTCAGTAACGAACATTAATCAGAATGTATTTGATATTAAAACATCAGACACAAATGCTGGAGTGAACAAACAAAGCTGCTGCTCCTCATTCCGCCTGTTTGTGTCTGAGTGGGACATTTTTAACCGCTAATATTTGTCTCCTCTCCTTCTCGTCCTCCTCCTCCCTCCATCTCTCTTGTTCTCTGCTGGCGACGCCAGTATCGATGGAAGTAATGTCCTCTCTCATTAATTTATCAGCTTTGCAGAGAAGGGGGGCCGCGGCAGAGGGAGATAATGACTTCCATTTGGCCAAGGTCAACAGTCAACACATTCCTCAGTCGTTCAAATATAGCCACACATTAACCATGTCCATCAATATCACACACACGCACACACACACACACACGCACACACACACACACACACACACACACACACACGCGCGCTCAGAGCTAACAGATTATTAGCGGGCTGCAGTCAGATTGTACTGTTCTTTGTTTCTCTCAGATATGACTCACATGCGTGTTTCCACACACTGGAAAAAAAATCTTTCTCAAACGTTCAGGACTAAGACCTTTCACGTCAGTTACCATGTAACACACTCCTGCAGCTTCCTGGTTGGCCTCCTTTACGTGGGCAGATTTAGACGATAAACCTGGTCGGAGCTAAAATACGTTACCGAGCTTTCTTAGTCACTTCCTGGTCGTGTTTATATCATGAAATAACTTGGCTACAGTTGTTTTTTGGTTCGACTGAACAGATTCTGACACGCCCAATATGTCATGTACGTCAGGGGAGTTCTTAACTTTTTTCATGATGGGCCCAGTTTTTCAGTCCAAACTGGTCCAGGGTCCATTTATATTTTAACTCTGTATCAGTGTAATTTATCTCATTTTAGGTTTATTTCTTTAATAACTAAAGCAAATCCAGCTGCATTTAGCAGACTGAACCTGTAAAATGTGGCTGATAAACATGAATAACATCATATAAAATTATATTATGAGATCATCACAAACACATTTATATCACACGTATAATGGGCTTCACGTAGAGCTCCATACTTCCTGAACTTAATACTGCACCTTTGTTTCCTGTCTTGCATGAGTGGATGAACTGATTAATCCAGGTGCGGCTGAACATTGGCTGAGGTCAGACACACCTGGATCAGAATGGGGTTCATGCATGACGCGTTCTTCAGAACTTCCGGTTTCCAACATGCCAGTCAAGGATTTCCGGTTTCAGCCTGATGGGACGGGTCGTGGCGGTAGATTTGAAGACTGAAGTAAACAAATTAATGACATATTTTTCATAATCCAGACGACAGATTGTATAGTAACCTTTAGTACGGTATATATATAACTAATATAACAGTAGTAGTAGTCGTATGAAATGAAGCCGTTATTTAAGTGAAGGACAACAGCTGAACGCTGCTGCGTTCCTTTGTGTGCGCGTGCGGCTGAATATAATTCTGTTAGTTTTCACACATTTTCATCGGATGATCAACTACAAAGAGATGGATTGTGAACATTAGAAGGGGAAAACTTCATCATCATCATCACACCCGTGTCTGCAGTAACACTTTTACAGGGCAGGATGTCAAAGAGCCGAGTGAGGCAGGTGGGGAGGAGGGAGGGGCTGAAACCGGCGCCGTTCCGCTTCTTTCTTCTCTTCATTGGAACAATTATTCTCTTGGTGAGAGACGATTGTCCGTACGGGAACGACGGTTGGACCAGAGAAGGTGGAAACGAGGAAAAGTTCGTGCTCATGATCACGACTCCTGCGCCGCCCGGATCCTGCCTTTGAGGACACTGTGCTGGAGGAAAACCAGAGAGCTTTGAGAGGACGTTGCTGAACGAAGACAGCAGCTGGAGCAAATGAGCGATATGTGAGTGATATTTATTATTACAACACGGTGTCCGAATCAACAACATTTTTAACAAATAACTGTCCACAGACCGTTAATGGAGATCTGTCACTGCCTCCGAGCTACCGGTGTTAGCTAAACACTTACCTTCATAATCGTGTATGAAGTTGGTTGTATATACGCCTAAAGCCTTAACCCGTTTGCTCTACGGATGTCGCAGTGTGCTTCTGAAAAAATCCTGGACATCGTCCCACGTTGATGCGAGGCAGGTCTTGAAGACAGCGCGTAAAAAAAGTCATTTTTACCCGTTGTTGTGACCACAGACCGCAGTGCTGGACCTGAGTGGGGCTGACCGTGCAGAAACCCTATTAGGCTGTAAACACAAAATCTACAACATATTACTACAAAACGAGAGACAACAGAAAGAACTGATGGAAACTGATTTTAAAAGGGATAAAATGGTGCAGTTATAGATCACATTGAAAATAAAGGCTCAATTTAAACAAAGCTGTAAAAAACCTGGATTTTATTTGTTTAAGACAGGAAATTAAAGCACAAAAATTTCATTTAACAATTTATTTATTTAAACTTTTTTCTTAGAGAATAATTAATTAGCGTTAACATTAACATTAGCATTAATGTTAGCATTAATGCTCCATCCATCTTCTCTTCAGCTCAGCTTTGTCTCCACTCACTCCATATTTAATAAACTGGAGTAGGGATTTTTGCCTCTTTAGGGGCAGTTTGGGACCATTTTTATCTTCATTATTTAGTTTTAATTCTTCTTTACAATGTTAGCTACAGGCTAGCGGCTAGCTAGTGTCTTCTTCTGCTTGTTTGTTGAACTCTGACAAATTAGCTTCACCAGGTGGGGGAGGCTACATCCACAACTCATCCAGTCATAAATAACAGTGTAAATACACGGTCCTCGTGGCCCAAAAAAGAACGTTTTTTACACGGCCCTCTAGGTGGCCGCTCGAAGTCCGAGCTGAGGCCGTGGCCCCATGGTTAAGAATCAGCTGATTTATGTCATGTGCTGTTTGTTAACTTCAGAGAGACAAAGTTTGTCTTTAGTGGGTTTAACATAAACATTTTAGGCAACATGCAAAACAAATCAGGTATTTTAAAGAATTAATCAGGCTTTTCCTAACACCCACCAGCCAAGGGCAGAGCTGGCGGGGCAGCTCTGAAATCTTATTGGACACCTCAGGTGATTGACAGGTCAACTGGGGAGGAGGACAGAGACATCTCACCAGACCTGCATGGGTTCAGCCAGTCTAACCACACCAGTTTGAAGTCAATTCTAAGGTGGTCTCCTAATACAGTGGTTCTCAAGCTGGGGGGCGGGCCCCCCGGGGGGCTCAGGGCTCTGTCTGGGGGAGCCCAGCCAGGCCTAGTTTTTGTACTTCTAACAAAAATGGGCATATTCTTTAAAGTACTAGTAAAACAAAAGATGATGACTCAATAGGCATTTGCCCCCTCCCCCACCACCACCTCAAATGCAGTGCATTTGTTCATGTATTTTTCATGCTAAATATTTGGGTACATGTGGTAGTGGTGGTGGGACGGGGGCTTGACATTATTTTTTCAATGAAGGGGCCCTGCAAAAAAAGTTTTGAGAACCACTGTCCTAATAAGTCACCCTGACATCTGGCTGCATTTTTCTCAGAGATTTTGTCCTATTTTTAACTTCCCAACTACTGATGTTATGTACCTGGTGTTAGCATGAAGCTACGTAGCAGTGCTAGTCTAGCTCACTTTTAAAGACACACAACAGAACTTTTAGAGCTTAAAAATCTGCGTTTCTGACTCGTTCTGATGTCACACTAACATTCATTATGCACATTTTCGAGCCGTCACTGTCCAGCGGCGTCCCGGGGCTCAGAAACAGCAGGATGTAAGATTCCCATCTGGGATGCCACAGTGATGTTGCAGCTTCAGTCGGTTGGTTGCAGCACTTGCTAGCAAATGGATGTGAAGCAGACATGAACACCGCGGGTGTTTTTAACGCATCATGTTGGATTCGGTAAATAATCACAAGGAAACATCACCGGAAGAAGAGAGGAAAAGAAAGAAAGAGAGGAAGGGACAGAAGAATAATCAAGAAAAGACTGTCATTTACTGGCTGGAGGAAACACAGTACAGGTACGATACAAGATTGATGCTAGTTTAGCCGCTGATAGGGGGTCACTGAGATAACTGATAAAAGTTCAGTTGTGTGTCTTTAAGATAGTGTGGGGAAACCAGGTCATATTTAGAGTGTATTGAGGCCTACACATCAACTCAGTTTATCAAGACATCACATTAGAGCACAGATAAACTATAAAAATGCTCAGAGAGAACCTCAGTATCCACACCATTTAGCGCTGGCTAAGCTAGCACTACATAAGCCAGATTAGGCTAGCAAGGCTGCTAGTGGATTTTAGAGTACTACAACAGGAAAATGTGGAGAAAACCAGTCTGATTTTGTAGAGGAAGATATTAGAATGAAGATAAAGGGAGATATTTTAGTAAAGAGGGAGGAGACAGTGGTGGAGACAGATCCCAGACTCAAGGGCTGGTCAGTGGAAGACATGATTTACCAATCTATAATATCTATAATACAATGTATAACTGAGATGTTGGACCTGTAATAATTAACTGTGTCCCGTGTTATTGTTCTTTAAAGGATGTCCCCTGTCACCAGACAGATCCGCATGGTGGTTCCAGACTGTTCCCTGGCCGAGGAAGCTGCTGGCGTGTTGCAGAGGATGAGGACCATCCATGAAGAAGACCAACAGAGGACCATCCAGCCCCACTGTTGATTTTAATGAACACAACACATTCCCACAATTTTAACCTTTCAAAACATGAGTCATGGCTACAGATTCTTACTACAAAATAGTAGCAGGTGGTTAAAACGAGGCCAGCTTTGCAGATTTTACTTTTTTTCATAGTCCACTTGTGTACATTAGAGTTACTTTAACTTTGACTACAGTATTTTTACAGCATTGTAAAGCCCTGTTTCCACCCGCGGGTCTGGGTCGGCCGGCCGGGCCGGATCGGTAGGTTTGCATGGATATGTTGATTGCACGTTACGTCCCCACAGTAAACTGTACCCTTACTCTGGAGGCGGAGTATTAACCAGATAGCGCTGCTACGTGATCGCGCGACATCATCGCCGTGCAACACCTTTTAACCAAAGCACTGCACGTGACAGAAACAAAGGAGTCACCCTGCTTTGTTTTTACGCCGGGTCACACGGGAAGTGACGGAATTTTCAATGAATCAACAGATTGTTGTGTATTAGCTCCACCTCTTTGGTCCAGATCGGGTTAGATCTGTACCCCTACCGAAGGGTACCAAAACAGTAGGCCGGGTCGGATTTAAGAGTACCTGTCCCAGTTTTTATCTGTGGAGACACAAAAAGAGCCGACCCAGCCCGACCCGACCCAGACCCGCTGGTGGAAACGGGGCTTTACAGTAGTTTACTTTTCCTTGATGACCACTTCTAGCCAGACAGTAGATGAGGGTAACTGGATCCCACCGGTTTCTACCAGTTCTAAGCTGACTGTACTGCTGGACATCCTCTGGTTTCCAGGGGAAAGAAGCTTGGTACACTTTCCATCTGCTACAAGTCTCCATCTATGATCCTCAGCTATCCTCAGTCTCATCTGATTGCTGATTGAAGATTTGTGTACAGGAATGTCAAACAGGTGCTTCAGTGATTCATATGGGTGTAGGGAGTTTCTAACTGTTTGGACTAGATGGTTTCTGTTAGGTTACCACAGTTAAAAGAATGAAGTTTGGATGCTTAAAGTGCTGATGACAGGTTTTTGACATTTTCTCCATGTTTTATAGACCAGAACGTTCTTCATGATGATCTATGTAACAGAAACAAGCTCAGCTATAGATGAGTTTTTAGAAAACATCGCTGCTTTTCAGCATCTGACCAGACTGTGGCGCTGTTCGCCAAAACTGTACGTGACGTCTGCCAGAGAAAGTTCTTAGCTCATTTAACAGTGAAGTCAATGGCTTCATAGCAGTAACCTGCTATGAAAAGTTCCTTTTCCAGTTTTACAGACGAACAGTAACGACTCAGCCTTCTGTTGTATTGCCAGTTAATGTTTAAAAGCTCGTAAGTTCAGCGTTTATTTAAGTTTCCTACAGATCCAGAATTTTATTCTGAAGAGGATAAAGCAGCAGGTGGGACTTACAGGTATCAGTAGGAGCCTCTGCACGTCTCTCCTGTCTGCAGCTTCTGTTTACTGGAGCTGTTGAGACTCTAACACATGGAACTGCAGTCATGTCCTCTGGAATATTCTTTTTCAACCATCGTTGCTTCATCACATCGGGTCATAAGCTGCTGTACGGACAGACAGCTGCTGCTCCAAGTTATAACAGGACTTCTCTGGTCATCAGATCTCCTCCAGCTGCTTCCAAACATGCATCCTTCCCTCCATCCTCATCTTTGGAAACGGCAACTATTTAACCTTCAGCCCCTGTGGCCATTTGAATGGACGCAGGGGCATCCACTCAAAGATAAGAACCATGGAAGGTGTTATCTTCTCATTTTTTAAAGGCTAATTATTTACCACGGCTAGCTGTTAGCAGCGAGCTAACTCATTAGCTGGTTAGCTGTGAGCTAACAAAGGGAACGAGTGCCTCTCCTCTGTCCCGTCTGACTCTGTGAAACCGGTGCAGCTCCTTCAGTTCTGAGTTGCTCGGTGAGTCGGCATCGCAGCTTTTTAGCTGAAGCGAAGTGGACCTGAGGCTGGAGACAGACTGTAGACAGCTGACTACAGGTCTACTTCGGTTCTAGGTTGTAAAATGTGATGTCCCCAAATTCCTCCTCATCATTGCGCTTCTGAACTGGCTGATGATCCACCACACAAACCAGTTCCAGTCCAGCTGTTCTGAGCCATCTTTTATGTTTTCCACGACTTTGATTATACGTGTAAATCAATGAGCGATCTGCAACCCGTATCTAGCTGACGTCATGTTATGAAAGCTAGGTTCACTAGTGAGAAGCTATTAGTGTTTAGCTGAGCCTCCTAAACATCGGATATTTACGTAAATACACATCTGATCAACTTCTAACTGTACAGAACTACTTTGTCTTGGTGTGTTGTTGTATGGCAGCGTAACTGGATGTTAAGGTCGTGTAATCAGAACTTCAAATGACAGATAAATTAACTATTTTGCAAAAAGGTGGGAAAAACATATCAATGTAATGAGAAAGTTTTAATACATTTGCAAGAGGTGTCTTCTGCTCAGCAGAGATGGTGATGATGAAAACTGAGTGGATCCTAGTTTGTTTAAGCGGGTCAAAGCCATCAGTAAAAACTGTAATTTGATCAGCTGTGTCCTAGCAGGCAAAATGGGAAGTCTGCAGGATAGTGTGTCTCTGGAAACCAGGGTTTGGGAATCACTGCCTCAGACAGCGTCTGTGTCAGACTATACAGTCATCTAACCTCCTCTGCTGACCGGGTGCACCCATCAAACTTTGCTGTTTTATAGATACGTGATCAACGATGATGATGATGATGATGATGATGAGTGTTGGATTGTCCCTGACCTTACAAATACACACAGAACAGCACAAACACAAAGTTTTTACTCTGGTTCAGCAGCATCCGCTGTTGACTTTTCAAACTTGAATATCTTTGATTTTATTCATATTCAGGATTTATACACATGTAAAGACAAGAAAGTGTTTTCCATCTACTGCTTGCTTCCAGAGGTAGTTTTTTATGACTGGTTTGCCACAATTTTAAACAGAGAGCCCTTTTTATAAAAAAAAAAAAAAAAACAACAACAAAAAAACAATTATAAATAAATAATAAATATAATGATAAATAATAAATTTACACCCAAAACTTGAGAAAAGAGATTTGATGTCATGGCACCTTTAAAACTGGGATTTTGAACACAGTAGCTAAATATGTGCAGTGATGACGTCTTAGTCAAATCCTTTGGCTCATAGATTATCATAAAGTAACTACGTGAGTGCCGGTGAAAGCCCAAATTACACAAAAATAACTTATTGAGTTATGTAAAAATCCCCTGAGCCAGTTTAGTAGTTAAAGTATTTAAATAGTACTTTAAACTTTAAGGATCTTTCATTCAGTTTTGGCCCAGGGATCATTTTATTTCTTTTCTACTTTCTTAAAAAGTTTAGATACAATTAAATGCATTTGTTCAGACAATAATAGAGCTGCAGTTTACTATTTTTAATGTTTGTGTCTACTATTTGATTCAGTTGTCCTTCATAATTTATTCAAATAAAGAAAATGTTATTTGGGAGACTATTTTCATTATGCGCTTAATTGAGATGAATTAATTACAAAACCTCTAATTAATAAGATGAATTTTTAAATTGAGTTTCACCCCAGTTCATAGTAGGGATGTAACAATTACTGGTAAAATGGTTAATCGTGATAAAATTCCCAATGATTAGTAATACCGTTTCAGATTTTAATTATCGTTAAAACTGTGACTGATTCCTGCACTTTGGAAAACTCCCCATGATGCTGCTCATTGGCTGGAAAAGCAGCAGCAGTCCCAGTTTGAATTATTTAATTTATGAAAGCACCATGGAAAGCAACAAAGGCGCCAACATGGACAGGAAATTCCCCCCCCTTTAAAAAAGGACAAAGTAGACATGTCAACCGCATTTTTGGATGTTTTAAAGATGCTGGTGGGGGTATTTCAATAATGCATCAATTATAATGATAACCGTGATCATTTTGGTCACAATAACCGTGATATGAAATTTTCTTACCCAGTTCATAGTTATGTAAAACTGGCTGCTGCTTTGCTCCTGGAGTCTGTGGAATTATTTTCATTACAGCAATCATTAAAAAAAACAACAGTAAAATAGCAACAACAATGATTATGTGATCACTTCTTGTTTCCTCATCAGTATTCTGTCATGTGTGTGTGTGTGTGTGTGTGTGTGTGTGTGTGTGAGTGTAAACTGAATAGATTAGATGGGCACTTTGGAATCAGTCTGCTATCTGCTGAACATTTCACCCACCAACTGTGTGCACTATTCCTTTAAATGTTGACTTTACGCTGCACGATTTGTGAACCATTACACAATACAGCAGCCCGGATCGATGAGTGTACTCTTGGTTGTGGAATCGTCCCGTATGTGTGGGGGGCCGTTGAACCTCGTTAATGTAACTCAAACAAGGTTATGAGAGCGATGAACTTTGACCCTTAAAATATCACACAAGTTATTCCTGTTTCCCAAATTCCGTTTTTCACTCCATTTTCCATCTTCTGCATTAACATGTTTCTGCTGCACATCCTCAGTGTGAATGTGTGTGTGTAGAAATGTGTGTGTAGGATGCCGATCAATCTAACTCCCCTGCTGTCTGTTGTCTCTGTTCCTCTGAGGTTCACTCAATCATTAACCTAATCCTACTCACTAAAAACTCCCTCTCACCATGTTTGTATGAGACATTGATAAGCTATTTGAAGTTGAATGTGGTGATGGGACAACAGTTGACATGGCCTCAACTGTTTGATAAGCTGCAACCGCCTCAGTGAAACAGAGAAGGAGGAAGAACACTGATTTGATTTTAATTTTAATGGAGCTGCATATCCAGCAGATAAGCAGCAGAGTGTCACCGCTGAGTCTAGTTTAGGCCGTTTTGAAGATTCCTCTGAGCAGTTTGAAGCTCAGTATCAAGATGATGACGAGCTCATTGAATTTGTCTGCTTATCTGTGAGCTGCATGTCCACCGGACAAAAGATAAAACCAAATAAATACAACGCATTTCCGAAAGCTTATATGCCAGTAATCTCCTTATCAGATCTGAAACAGAGGACTCACATGCAGCAGCCCAAACAATGTTAACAGGTCCTAATGACTTGGAGCACAAAGGCAGCCAGGTGGGATGCAGGGTCTGCTGACAGGTTAGGTAAGAACACAAATGGGAAGCTGTGAGATGCTAACATAGGAAATCTGGAGCTGTAGAAAAAGAGAACATCATTCAGACTGATTCCCAAACACTCAGAGCGCCGGCCGAGCGCTCAGCGGACTGGTCATGGAACACACTAAAGGAACATTACGACCGTCCGCCATTGCTTGAGAAACCTTTCTGTTCATGTGTAATTAGAAGCAGAGATCTTCATGAAATAAATAACCGTCATCACTTATTACCACATTAAAGTTTTCCTCTGATGTTCCAACAACCAGGAATGTGACGTCCTTCCAGACTGTTAAGAGAAAAGTCCGATTCTCATCTAGTTACAAATGTACAGAAAGGCTCCCCATGCAATGTGGACGGTCTCGCTGTGGCGTTTGGATGGATTGGCCTGTTTGAACCGGTGCTGGAAAAATGCTGGAAATATTTAGACAAGGTTAGACTTTTTAACATTTGGAGTGCTGTATGAGTGTTTAATTAGCGCCAAAAAAAGCAAACGTCGACCTTCAAAATGACTCCAATCCGTCGCTGATTTCTCCCGGTGAAGCTCAGAGATTCGGCAGAGAAGCTGCACTGCAGGACAGAGAGGAGACAGATTTTAGCTGGAGGCGGTTCAGCAGCATGAAACCGCCGAAAACATTCTAAAACTGTTTGTGTGGACGTGAAATGTCAGGGTTGCATGAGCATTGTCCTGGCTCTGAACATGCATACACATGTAAACACATTTTCTCTGGGGGGGAGCTCAGCTGGTCTCATGTTTCTGCAGA